>JAYXIM010010296.1:0-82391 GCA_037575425.1 Anastrepha fraterculus
CATAGAAAAGGTTTTGAGCAGCGCTTTGTCCATTCGGACGACATGGCCTAACCAACGTAGCTGCTGGATCTTTATTCGCTGCACTATGTCTATGTCGTCGTAAAGCTCATTCAGCTCATTGCTCCATCGCCGGCGATATTCGCCGTTGCCAACGAGCAAAGGTCCAAAAATCTTGTAAAGAATTTTTCTCTCAAACACTCCAAGCAACGCCTCATTCTGATATTGGTCACCGTCCAGGCTTCTGTGCCATACGACGGGCATAATGAGAGCCTTATGAAGTGTGAGTTTTGTTTAGTCCAAAGTAGTACTTGTTGGCAAGAGAGGTTCTACATTGGATTTTAAGATTGACATCGTTATCGGTGTTAATGCTGGTTCCTAAAAACGCTGGTTCCTAATGCCTCCGGATTATCTGTAAAATATTTTGGCCGAACACCATTAATTACGATGCGCTATGGAGGGATACGGTACACTAGACAGGGCTAGTTTATTGGGGCGGCAGCCCTTGGTCGGGAAAAACCCGAGTCATTCCGATGACGTAGAACCGGCAGCCAAGGTAAACGATTACCTCGCCAGCCTTTCTCGCTTCTTCACTGCTAGGAATTTACAACTCTCCCCCACTAAATCCACGGCGACCCTTTTCACCACCTGGGTAAAGGAGGCCAAGCTACAACTCAAGGTGAAAGTCGATGATACACAAATTCCGACGGTTAACAACTCCAAAATATTGGGAGTTACCTTTGATACCTTGCTCTCCTTCTTAGCGTATACAACCGCTATTGCAACTAAAGTACAGAATCGCAACAAGGTTCTCAAGTCGCTTGCCGGCAGCACTTGGGGCAAGGACAAGGAAATGTTGCTGACACCAGACACGTCAGGAGGCATTTCTTCAACTACGTCGACGAGATCCCAGACAAAACAAACAGACAGCTACTAGATCGGACAGTGTATAGACAGGCCATAAACGACATTCATCGGAGACTCTCTCCACCTTCTTAGCTCCCGACCCTGAAAGCGTTATCGGAGTCCAACCACCACCAATCGCAGACGAAGGGCTCCAACTTCCCCGAGAGTCCCTCGTAACCTTGGCACAGTTACGTTCTGGATTCTGTAGCAGGTTAAACTTTTCACCTTGCCCCATTAAATCCACTCATCTAACACCCCTCTCCCTCTGGACCCAACCCATTGAAACAGCTAATAGTTTCCTGGGCCTACAGTTAGATGAGCTAGACGAAGACGACCGGTGATTACGCTGCACTGACAGGGCAAAGGTACTGATACAACAACAACCACAGCATGCGATGTGGAGATTAACGAATGAGGAACCCATCCTGTTGCAAATCATACGCAGAAAGTGGTGCTGGATAGGTCATACGTTTAGAAAACAACCAGATAGCATCACAAAAATGGCACTGGACTGTGCTTATATTATTCTACCTAATTTTCTAGACAGTGCCGTAAAATGGTCTCCAAGTAATGCATGGACTAAATGAAATAGAAAGAGAACCCACAATATTTGAGAGCTGCCGCTTTGTGAGCCGTAGAAGTTCCTTCAAGAGGTTCCGGCTCGCAGCTACTTTATGTGGTTGATATTGGCTACTCCAATAGGCTCAAAGTAGCAAAGGCATAAAAAATAAAAAATGCCATGAAGAATCCCACCTTTCCTTGAGCAGATCGCGGATTGTGAAGATAGCATAAATTCTTTGATTTTTTAAAGGAAACCACCTCATGGGTTTCTCGTTTAGCTAAGTATGAATTTAATTTCATTTTATTCGGATGCTTCGGGCCAAAAGGCAAATCAAGCATTCCCCGCCTAGTTTCGAGCACACCACCACCAGGTCAGGCTCGAGCTTGTAATTGCCCACTTGGCTGTCGATAGATGTTTACTTCCTCGACGGTTGTAAGACATGAGGGTAGCTTACAGCAGCTATCTCCCCTTGATGAAAACATTGCAGTGGTCCGGTAGCCTGAACTTGAGCTCCATGGGGAGAAAGTTGGGTTATGTGTCATCCATTAATTGCAAAATGGACCCACTTGGACATGCAAAATACCAACCCTGGGTGGTTATACGACGATATAGTGGAAAAAGAAGAAAGACAAGGGAAGACCCGCAGAAGCCCTAGTATTTTCAATATACATAAATTAGCCCTCCGTTGGGCAACCGACAATTTTTCGACTCTGGACGTGAATTTAACATATTTCTATTATAGCAAACGACTTGAGCTTCCAGGTAGCTTCCCAAAATTTAATTTTTTATCGATTTATAGATGAAACCTTTTAAGAATGATCCTCGTATAGGACCAAAAAAGGCCAGACCTAGGTGTCAAACCGAAGATTTTAAAAAGGGTGTCAAACGGAGGATTAAACTTTTGAAAATTAATACAATTTTTTCGAATTTGTTTTAAGGAGTTACATACGTCCAAAATTTTCAAACAAAAAATCGGTTTTTTTTACAGATTATTATTCTTTATAGCTTTTGGCGTATTTCTGTGGAAGTCGACTGTATTGTAAAAATTCCCCATAGATACACAGTTATGGTAGAAAATGTAACTGCTCGACGAGAGTTTAATGCGCACAGGCAGCAAATTTAAACTCGTTTTTCTCGAAACTACTTTTTCCGGCACGGTCTGCCTGATAACTCATAAAATGTTTAATATTTTTTTGATGCGGTGTTCTTTTTAATATTCGAAAGCGTTTTCTCTATAGTCTGTCGAGCCGCATTTTTGATATTTTTATTAAAAAATTGTATAAACATAATTAAAGAGTCAGATTTATGACGGAACACGCACATTGTTTTTTAAAATGCCGTAAATTGCAAAATTTTCCAAATTCAAAAATCCGTCTCGACAGAATATATGTAACTACAACTTTATTTTACAAGAAGGAGATGGTTGGTTGGTTGGTTTAAGTGGTGATTCTTCCAGAATCCAACTAGCGCTTCCGCACCATTTTGTTGCCACTCTCTCATTACCAACTTGCTTACCAGTTATTTACAGCATGACTATATCCAGTCTGTGCGGTTCAGGAACCTTATCAGGTTGTTGACATCTCCAGACTCTCGAACAGCAGTTTACCCAGGGTTAACATTCTGTCCTTCCATAGGGCAGGGTATTCGCAGAGGAAATGGAAGATTGTTTCCTTTTTCTCCGGTTGCTTACAACTGTGACAGTATGTGTTGTGAGGGATACCCATTTTGGCTGCTTGTTCTCTCACAGACCAAAATCCAGTTATGACTGCCGTTAGTCTCCAGGCGTCCCGTCGTTTCATGTTTATCAATGTTGACGATTGCTTAAGGTTGTAGGTGGGCCATAATGTTCTGCTAATTTTGCATTTCGTCTGGTCTCTCCATCTACAATCTGCGATTCGGAGGTATTTTAGGGAAATTGCACTCTTGACTGCACTTAATGGTGTGAATACCGATTCTGCAAGAGCGTTATTCATGGCAGTTCCCCTTCTTGCCAGTTCATCTGCCTTTTCATTACCTTCAATGCTCCAATGTCCCGGAACCTAGATTAAGGTAACTTTATGGTTTTCACTCAAGGTGGTAGGACAAGAAGGAGAAATGGAGCAAATTTTTTTTCATTGTCCTTTGAGTCACGTGATTTTTTATATTAAATGAACTTACACTCTTTCTAAATTCTGTGAAACTTTAACCAAATTAAATTAAATCTTAATTATGTAAATAAAATTGCAAGTGACGTAGAGTTACAAAATTTATTTTCAATTATGGATCTCGTTTTCTAGCCCACTATAATCGAATTTTTTTCTAATTCGCCGTTGAAATAAAAGGCTTTTTAATTTACTTAATCTTCTCATTATGTGTGTCAACTTAAGGTAAATTATAGATGGACTATAATTGCATTTTTTTATTAGCTCTACAAAATAAATGACACGCTAATTTTTTGTTAGTCTCCATTTTTATCTTTCATCTAAAAACACTTTGCATAATTTTCAATGCAAGTTTATATAATTACAACACCGTTAACGAGCTTGCCACAAAAAGTTACTAATTGCCGAAAAAGTGAAAAAACAAAACAAAAACAAAAACAAGAAAAGAAATATAATAATTGGGTTTTCGTCGTTTTCAGGCACATCACTTATCATAAATTACATAAATATGTAAATGAAAAATTAAGTGTAACAAAATTTTCCACAAAGAGCGAAGGAAGACAATTTAATTGTCGGCTTAACCACAAAATGTAGTAAAGCAAAAGGAGAACAGGATAAAAATAATTAGTATACATTTTAATGAGCAAGCATCTTGAAAGTGTGCGCATACGATGAGCCTCACACAACAAACAACAGGAATTATACATCATCGGGATGTGCGTGTGTGTGTATGCGTATGCATATGGCTAATAAACGCATGGTGTGGCTTAATATTTGTAAATAACAGCGCGTGTGCAATTATACATACAAGTACAAAAACAAATATGGTTAATTCTATATGTTTTCATGGAAGTTCGTGCGAAAGTATTGCTTTGCTGTATTTGCGTTCCTTCATCTGATTAGCACGCGAAACAAACATACCAATGCGTACACGCATACGCACTCATTACTACTCTTAATCTGCAGTAAAACGACAAACGCCAAAGAAGTGGTATTTTTTGTGGAAAATGAAACTAGTTCGATAGCGACTAGAATTGGACCAGAGCAAATATAGGCATAATAAAAATGTTTATGCTTTTAAATGAAAATATTTAATAACTCTTTATTTGAAATTGGCTCAAATTGCCTTATTTCAAATACCTAATTAAACAAAAATCATAGTAATATTAAGTCGAATAAAAAATTTAAAAATAACATAGAACTTTTTGCAAAATTTTAATTCAAACGTCACACGGCTCAAGCAGCACTCTAGTTAAAGAACTGGAATTTTTTTGGAAAAAATAAGACTAGTTCTAAAACGACTAGAATTGGACCAGTTACAAAATCATCAATTAGAGCAAATATGGGCATAATAAATATTTTTGTGCTCTTAAATGATAATATTTAGTAATTTTATATTTAAAATTGTCTCAAAATTGTCTTATTTCATATACCTAATTAAAAAAAACATGGTCATATTAAGCCGAATAAAAATAACACAGTATTTTTTGCAATATTTTAATTCAAACGTCAAACGACTCAAGCAGGACTCTAGTTAAAGAACTGGTACTTTTTTTTTTGGAAAAAGTGAAACTAGTTCTAAAACGACTAGAATTGGACCAGTTACAGCACTACCAATTAGAGTAAACAGATGCATTTTCATAAGGAGCTTTTTCATGGTAGAAATACACTCGGCTTAACACAGCTTGGCGAGGAGCCATGGCTAATATAAAAAAAGTAAAACATGATTTTGGACGAGATGATAGTCATATTTGTTGGGTTCCCTCTTACAAATATTTTTTTGAGGTGAACATCACAACTTTGTGCTGGTGCTTCGAACAACAATCAAATATTCAAATTTCTTTAGCTCAAAAGTAAGGTAAAGTATTCTATTAAAAATTAAAATTGAAACATTAAATTGAAAATGAGCAAAATGGCAACTTTTAAAAGGTGAGCAACCGAATTCCCAAAGGAAAACATCATAATTTATTGTTTAGAAAAATCAAAAGTTTCAACAAACACAAAAACCCTACGATCATCTTCATGCTAGTCTTATTTTATGTGTTCAATGAGCTGCATGAATTTCATTCAAATCTATAGAGTAGTATTTCGTCCCTCCTTCGAAATCATTATTTTCCTTCTTATTTGGCGCTACAACTGCTTGAGACCAAAAATCTTCGCCAACTCATACCAGTTGCAGATAGGTCCTTTTGCAACTAGTCCTTCATGCTTGTCCTTGTGTTCGTGCTTGTCCACCCTCCACTTATGCGTGTCGAGATGAAGGGTCCTTTCCTCGCATTATAAGCGTCGATACATACCTCGAAAACATAGTTTCGAGAAAAATGCGCTTAAGTCAAGATCAACTATCGAGGGTTCGAGCGCTTCAAACTAATTGTCGGATATCTCAGAAACTATTCCTTCAATGCGCTTGACATTTTCAGCGAATATATTTGAAATATTTCTGAATAATCTGACATACTTAAACTCTTAACGACTGCTTCCTGCTTGCAATTAATTTGAGTTTTATTTCATGTAGTTGGCAAAATTTAACAAAAAAGCATAATTTTACAGAATGTAGTTAATAGTCAACAACTAAGTTCAAAGTAAGTTTCACATTTTACATGCAATCTGATTAAACAACATTTTCGCACAAAAATATTACGAATTCCACTGTACGACTCGTAAAACCATAAAAGGAGGTAATAAACACTCAGAAAATCATTTATGTATGAGCAGCTAACTAAGCATCGTCAAAGTGGCAGGTGTGGCAGCAGCATTAAACACAAATTATAATGCGTAAAATGTTGTTGTGAAATTCTCAAAAAAACTTGTTAACAATGTTTTTATAAATTATCACGAAATTTTCACATTTTACAAAATGAGCTCAGTGAGAAGTGGAAATAAAGTCGCCAGTTTAATTTGAATTTTGAGACGTAAGACTTCTGCAGTCAGCGCTGTGATGAAACTTAAAGAAAGAATTGGAGTTTGGGAGAATTGGAGTTGGAGGATGGCTGTGTGTGCGAAAGTTCACACAATTGGTGAAAGTTTTTGGCTGCTATTCACCTGGGAAACAATACTTTATACTTTTTAGGGAGCTCGCAACACCCAACCGCGGTGAAGTATTCTTTGGTTATGAGTCAAACACACGTTTGTGCGACAAGACGAAAGCTGGGGGAGTCACTCCGATGCATACGAGATTAAGAGCTCTCCGGGTGTGCAGAGTAGATATTACCGGTAGTTAATTAATTTATTTTAATAATCTGCAGTACAAACATATCTGATGCCTATATGGTTTCCTCCCTTTCTCCATGCTTTCTAGCTGTGCTCAATCATTTTCCAAATTCAACTACACAGCGATATTTCTAAAAGATTTATTCGCTCCATAATATCTAAAACTTCTTTATCCGCTCTATAATTTGCGATTATGCCTTTTACACCAAACCCACATCTTACGTCCTGTTGAGTAAAAGGACTATGTTAATCAAATTAGTAAGCGAAGAACTACCTGTTATTACCTGTTCTATGGCTTTCTGACAATGCTACCTTTGACTCTATGTGCTGTTCTATCAGAAGTAGAGAAAGCGATAAAGGAGTCAAGGTTGAGGTTAAGAAGGGTTGCCCACAAGGCGGTGTACTCTCTCCCCTACTTTGGTGCTTTATTGTGGACTCTCTTCTTAGTGATCTGCAGGAAATTGGACACATCCAAGCCTACGCAGACGATGTGTGCGTATTAATCTCAGGACGATCACTTGAAGCTATATGCAATAAAATGCAGGTAGCTCTAAATAAGATTGAGTATTGGTGCGAATTGCATGGTATTGCGGTGAATCTTACAATAAGTACCTTAGTGCTTTTCACTAGGAAACGCAATATGGAAGGCCTGTTATTACCCACATGGAAAGAGGTAACACTGCAACTGTCTTCTGAGGTTAAATACTTAGGAGCAGTCCTAGATAGTAATCTTACTTAAAATAAGCACGTCGAGCAGAAGGTATCTCGAACACTAAAAGTCTTCTGGCAGTGTAAGACATGGGGTCTAAGACCGGCGATAGTACACTGATTAAACCCCTTATTACATACGCCTCTGTAGTATGGTGGAAAGCCACAATGGTAAGTTCCAGAGTAAAACCCCTAAACAGGCTACAGAGAAGTGTCTGCTTGGGTATCACAGGTGCCATGAGTAGGACATTTGGTGATGGCCTTAATGCCATTCTGAACTTGCAAACTCTAGATCTTCAAATGCGAAAGGAAGCGATGAAGGCGCCATACAGGCTCAAGTTAAACGGAGTCTTGGGAAATGAAGAAAGCACTGGTCACTGTCAGATATACTACCAGTGGTCGGAGCGGTGCACACTGTTCTCAATGCCAGTAGACAATCGGGTGCCTGTAGTTAGCTTCGGTAGGAAGTATGATGATTTGATCCCAGACAGTGATCAATGGTTAAGTCCAGAGAACCTATTAACGGGATATCAGCACACTTGCTACACCGAGGGATCTAAAACCAGTGATGGTAGCGGATCTGCATAGTACTTAGACGAAGACGAAGAGAAAAAGTGACGGGGTAGCAGTATTGGAATTTGTAGTGACAGTTAAGCTGCACTGAAAGCCCTTGCTAACCCACACTGCTCTTCGAAGTTAGTCGGTGAATATAAGACAAAACTGAACAGTGTTGCAAAACACAACAAATAGTCTTATTTGGTTGCCTAGACATTGCGGTATTACCGGGAACAAGTTAGCTGATAAATTGCCAAATGAAGGCTCTATAAGTATGCCACTAGGCCCAGAACCCTTCTTAGGTGTCAATTCCGCTATGGATTGACGAATTCATGAAGTCTACCCATAGAGGACGTTGGTCTGGGTTGAACTCGTGCAGAGTAGCCAAGTGCTTTGTGAAAGCACCAAAAAGGAAAATAGCGACCTTTCTGCTAAAACTCAGCAGAAAGGACCTGAGAGTACTGGTGGGTGTAATCACAGAGCACAACGTCTGTGGTCAGCATATGGCTACCATGGGGGTCGTAGACAGCCCGATATGGGTTCTCGGTTCTCGGTTGCTGTCCGACGTTTTCCAGAATCAGACTTAGGATATTGGGTTGCGATATACTGAGTATGGATAAAGTTCATGTTCTTCCTTTTCCGGATCTCTTAAGGCTCATCAGCGAATCCAAGAGATTTGTGGAAGAGTGACCTCAAGCTAACTTATCCGTCTTACCACCCACTTTTTATCTTTCCTATCTATCTATCCGGGTGTAGTACAATGGTCTGCTGATTGAGTGCTTGGACTTGTCCAACCCCCCACAAATTTAATCTAATTTAACGTGTTCTATGGCTAAGGATAAAGGTTTCTACCTCCCAGCTATCGCACGCCAGTTCAGCGCTACCTCATATATTGCCACAAAGGAATTTAATTTGAAAACTTTCTGATCTATGCATTCCAATAATTTGCTTTTATGTCATTTAAGAAGTGACTTACTTAAAATTATCATCAAGCGAAAAGAGATGCCTGCATTACACCGCAGCAAAATCACATATTTTGCCTACAATTTCATATATTACACACTTCCTGCATGCGCCAAAGCACGTTGTATGCCCGGAAAAACCGGAAAGTTGGTGCGCTCACTTGAGTTTGTTGCATACTTTATGGCGCTAAAATGTAAATACCACACAATCGCTCCGGCCTTAAGCTCACTTGCACTATTTTCCAGCAACCAGCAAAACGACAAACTTTTTCTATTTAAGTATTTACTAACATTCCCACTTACCCCTTCGCGCCGGGCCGTGTCTTCAGTGTCGCCGTGCCGCCAGCTCATTGATAGCCAAGAAAATGGTCATGATTATCGTGTGTAAAGTAGCAAAATTCCAATTCTTGATTATTATTGTTTGGAATTTTTGTAAAAGTTTGCAAAGTTTACCAGCCAGCAGCGAGTCGAGGTTGCTAACGAAACTAGCGTACGGAGATGTGTAGGTGTGTGTGGGGGTGCAAGTAAATTAGTTTCGATGGCGGAAATATAAATATTGATTTTATTGCTGCATAAAAAATGAATTGCATTTTCGACTGCGAATGCAGGTATGTAACGGATAAGCTAGTGTGTATGTGCGCGGGCAAGCAGATGTTGAAAGATGAAAAGTTTTCAAATAACATTAAACATTCTTCAGTTAAAAATTGTGATTTCTCTGGAAAAGCATACGAAATGGAGAGGGTGCAACATGAAAACTTCTTAAAGTGCTTTTTACTAAAGTTTATAAGTAATATATTTTCACTTTTTAACTTGAGTTTAGATGGTAAACAGTTTTCAAAAGTAAAGAATTTATTTTTGTAAATCTGAAATGAGTTTCCCTTAAAACTACAAATAATGCGGCATTCATCGATCGGAAATAACAAAGCGGCATGAAATATTAAAAAACTTGTTTCATTTCCCGCCGTTTAGCCTTTCTAGTGTATAACTGAAATCTAGTAACTGAAATGCTAATTAAGCGCCTTTACTACTCTCACGGCGGGTGTGCTTTTGTGCAAAATAGGTAACAGAGCAATGGGCGTAATTGCTGCTAAGCTTCTGAAAAATAGAAATTATTTCTTACGTATACGCACCAACGCACGCCAAGATGGGTCGTCGACCGATTTGAGTGATGTTTGTAATTGAATTTGTATATATTTTCATTATTATTTAGTTTTAGTAGTCTGAAATTATGTTTTCTTCAGTTCTTCAAATAAAATAAATAAATAAAATCTATTGCCGTGGAAATGTTCAATATTTTTGGAACTTAATGCATCTTCCTACTTGACCACTTCTGCCTCTTCGCACTAATACTACCAGTATGAGTGGCGATATCATGAAAAAGTTCTGCAACTTTAGCTTAGCTATTGGCCCCACTCTTCCTGATCTCCTGTTATCTTGTTAAGGAATAACAGAAAATTACGAGGGTGAATCTATAAGTGTTTCTTAAAATTTTCAAAAAATTTTCCAGCAGTTTATTATTGGCAAGAAAGTACGGCATTTAAAATGTTTGTACTCTATAAAAATGTTATGAAAGCGTTAAACAACTCAAATATTTTTTCTCTGCGAATATAGAACTATACTCATTTTGTTGCTCACATTTAAATTTCTCTTTACTCTCAATTTCTCTTCATTTAAATTTTTGGCTGCATCTTTTCTCTACACTCACACACGTTTAGTTGTTTTCAAGTATGCTTATCACTGTCCACCATCGATAGCGCTTAACAACTTCCCACATCTGTCTGAATGTTAGAAATTGATAACAGCTGTTATAGGCAACGCCCTACCCATAGCTGCCCACATTTCCTCTGCACTTGTTGTTATCTTTTTTACACAAACAACCGGCGCGCAATGTTCGGCTATATGTGAAAAATAACCTGTTGGTTTTTGTTTGTTGTTATTTTCGTAAATGCATGTATATAGCTTGTAGGGCAGGCCTCCTAAAGAGGCAGATAAATGTTAGTTAACAGCGGCAGAGAAATGTTAAAATATTAATGAGTAATTACTGTGAGTTCACGAACGAATTGTAGCATATGTGGCAGGCGCCTCTGTTGCCATGAAGAACACTTGAGTTAAGATATCTACTTGTATGTAGGTTTTCAATTATGTGAAATAAATAATTTAATGGTGAAAATTTAATATATTTAGCATGCGAATTTCATATTTTACTTAGTAGTGGTAGTAAATTTTCTTTATTTATTTAGAAATATTGCATCTTACATTTCAGTAATTTATGCAATAATTCATTTAAATATATAATATAAGTAAATACACAAAGAAGTAAATAATACATTTGTGGCAAATACCAGCTACAATAACAAATGTAAAATAAGTTAGCCTTTTCCAATTGTGGCTTTAACTACAAGATGAAGACCAAAATAAGCAAGACTGGCTTCAAAAATATGTTTTTGATGGCTCCATCTTTTTAACGAGTTAGTGCGTTAGAAGTTACAGCCCTAGCTGACTTCCAGTGAAAGCTTGGTGACATTTGGTTCAGTGCAAGCGAAGTTATTGCGTCTAAAGTGTCAGTATGCTTGCGTCATAGGTACAAAAATGAGTTCCGAACAAAGTGCTAATATCAAATTTTGTTTTAAAATCGGTACAACGTTTACCGAAATATTTGAATTGATGAAAAAAGTTTATGGCGATGATTGTCTATCTCGTGCCAGAGTTCATTAGTGGTTGAGTTTCAGAAATGGTTGTGAGTACATAAATGACAATGAACATACGGGTCTCATAAAATCAATAATCTCCGAAAACTTTATCGAAATTGTTTGTAAATTTATCAAAAATGAACCGAAATCATCATTGAAATTCATGGAATCGGAGTTTAATATATCCAAAACATCGATTTATCGCATTTTAACTGATCATTTGGGCTTACGAAAGGTCTGTGCACGTTTCATTGCATTCGTCGAATTCGCCCTGAACACCATGAAGGAGGAAACTGGCGCTTATTGCATGATAATGCTCCAACTCATCGATCCACTCATGTGACTAGAAATTGCATTTTAACCAGCAATCACTCACCGTATTCACCTGATATGGCTCCCAGTGACTTCTACCTATTTGGAAAATTGCATTTGGCCATCAAAGGAAATCGTTTTGTGTCCGTAGAGCGCATTCAAAAGGCTTGCACCGACATCCTGAAGGACATTCCAGTCAATGACCTGAAACACTCTTTCAAAAAGCTTTTAGATCGCGCAGTGTATTGAGGCCAGAGGGGGCTGTTTTGAATAAATAAACTAGAAGTTATCAGAACAAAGCTACTGTCATTTCTATTTTAGCTCAGTCTTGTTTATTTTGAACTTCACCTTGTATATCTATTATTTCGACTTTATTAAGCTTCGCTGCGTTTTGGTATCTTGTTCTGATTCCCTTCAGTGCCGGACTAAGTGCTGCATGTTTCTTCTTCGTTTAAATTGCAAAGGGCGCACATTTTTTGAGCATTTCCATACGTAGTTGCATTTAACCTTAGTAAGCCACATCTTGCTTCGAAAATCGTTGTAATTTCAGCTAGCCGCATACCTTCTTTAATATTTGATTCGCCTTTTGAGTAGTCTAAGTATTTGTAAATTCGGGTCGCGCTTGACTTTTTGCCTTGCCATGTTCAGATCTTTTAACTGCAGGAAGAAGAAGAAGCTGGTAAGAAGCTGCACACAGCGATTTTGCCTGACTGTAGCGGTGATGTTTTCTTTAAACTTCAGGCCGAACTCCATTCCCATCTCGTTCAGATGCTTAAGCCAAAATACATTTTTATTTAAGATGCTTTGTATTAGTTTGCGTGGGATTTTGTTTTATTTAATATAAGGGAACAATGAGAGTTAAAGTAAACGCCAATTATGTTTTTGATATATAAATAATTTAAACATTTTTTTCAAAGAAGAAGAGTTGATTAAAATTAAAAATATAAGTCTCGTTTAAAAAGTCCGTGCAAAGTCAGAGAGGCACTACTGGCGCGTATCGAGGTTATGTTTAGTTAGTAGCATCTCTTGGAAGAACACACACCAAGTATCGGCCAAATTGATCTATTTCTTTGGGTTTAGCATTCGGTTCAATTGAGGTAGTCGAGTGCCTTTAATTTTCCATCACTACAACGCACAAGCTCACGCCCCAGCAGTTGTGGTTGCAAAACCAATGGAAATAGGGTGCTAACTCGTTTTACATCACCCCTATTATCCAAACATGGCTCCTTTCGATCCCTCGAACTACTATTTGTTTCTCAACTTGAGGAAATGCCTGGCGGGAAGAAGATTTTATTCAAACGAGGAGGTGATTGCAAAAAAACGAAATTAGTCTTGTTAACTAAACACAGATTTTTTTCTTTAACTGTTAAGCAAATGTAGAAGCTTTCATTCTCATTATAAATGCGGCACAAGTAAAATAAATTGATTTATTACACCTTTTTGCCTCTTCGGCGATGATTTCTTATGGGGTTTCCATTCCTTTAGCTGTTAACCATTGTCAGTGTTACCAAATCAAAACATTTTTATTTATTTCATTAGTATCCGTAGCAGAAGAGCTTAAAGATTTAGTTGCCAAGCAAACTAGGGCTGTAGTTATAATTTACTACATTACGAATTCTGATGCTCACTTCCAACAAAGTATTTAATGAAGAGACATGCCATCCGCGGCCGCCGTAGCGGTATGGGTTGGTGCGTGACTACCATTCGGAGAACGTAAGTTTGGATGTCAGTGAAACACCAAAATGAAGAAAAATTTTTTTTTTCTAATAGCGGTAGCTCTTCGGCATTCAATGACGGGCTACGTACATTCGACTTTCGGTTATTATTTTTTTATGTTGGTACACTCGTCTCGAACATACATATGTTCACAGTTTAGCAATATAGCATGTTTGGTTTGCTTGTGAGAGACATAAATTAGACAAGTCTTTTGCGTGTTCGGCGATTTTCTGCTATCGAAAAAAATTCATCAAAAAAGTTACATCAAATTTTGTGTAAAAAATAGAATTAAGTTCCCAAAAACATTTGAAATGTTGACAGCGGCATACGGTGAAAGTACTCTAAGTCAAAAAAATGGTTACAAGTGGTACAAGCTTTTCACAGAAGGCCGTGAAGATGTGAATGACGACGTTCGCTCTGGACGCCCCAGAACATCAACAACTGATGAAAATGTTGAGAAAGTAAAGAAAATTGTTATGGAGCATCGTCGAATCACAATTGGAGAAGTTGCTGAGGATGTCGGTATATCAATTGGCTCATGCCATGCAATCCTTTCATTTTTCTAGTGATATCAGTTGACATCTGAATTGGAAGCATCTCAAAGTACATCAATAATTTTTGCCAAATATTATATAATATAATTCTAGAAATTTTGCTGTAACAATTTTTGCCAAAAAGTATATATATATAATATAATTCGCTGTTAACTCAATGCAAACGTTTTCACCCCATTTCCTCATTACCCGGCATTCTGTAGGAGATTTACAGTGAATAATACCAGAGAATGTTAACGAAATGTTAATGCAATGGCAATACTGCTACCCCTAGCCTTAATGGTGTGTTGTTATCAATAGATACTGCTACCAAAAAATGTTAATGAGAATGTAAACGCTCTGCTGCTACTGTTTAGAGGTACTGCTGTTAATAGGTGTTATAGTTGATAAGCACTGCTGCTAATAGGTACTGCTTTAAATATGTTCCACTGTTAAAATCTTCAGTTATTGCATTGCTGTTATTTTTCTGTGCTGTTGCTGCTTTTCACACCATAAACGATTGCATAGCTGCGCTGCTCTACTCATAGCTTACATTCTGCTACGCTATATTACACTGTACAGTTAAGCATTGCAATGCCACCCACCATCTGCTGTAACGAAACATTCACTTGGCAAATATGTTAGAACTTGTACTGTGCGCCGACTTCAATTTAGTTGCCTACGACACTTTGAAGTCAACGGTCGCTGTTGACGGATTTTGAAATACATATAAAAGTGTTGATTAAAGCATTTTCTATTGTTGTGTGTAATAATAAAAGTAAAAAACAAAAACAAATAATAATGAAAAACAAAACTGACTCAGGTGTTGCTTAAGGGAAGAAGCAGACGAGACAGTGCACGGTAGTAGGAATATACAAAACTAAGATATTAAAGGAAAAAGTGTGTCGTGGAAGGCGTATGCGCGTGTGTGTATTTGCGTGCGCATTTTTATGCAATTTTTTAAAGCACGCGCTTGTGTGTGTGTGCTTGTGAGTGGTTTCTGTTGTGACAGGATTTGCTTAAACCTTATCATAAACGAGTAAAGTTTTGCTGCTGAACTGTAGCAACTGGCCGTAAAGGCTTTGTATTTATTTAATTTAGCGGACTGTGCTTCAACGGTGTCGACGACTTTGAATTTTAATGCAGCTGCTTTGTTATGATTTTTATGTGCACAACCAACTTCTCACACACACAGCGAATGTGGCATATTCGTATATTCGTAAGTGTTGAAACGTGCTCGAGTGGTAACAGCTGCTTGTGTGACACATCCACACAGCCGTCAACAGGGTCTTTAGGCGTGCGCGTGCATGCATAAATTTCGCGGCCCAAAGTGGTCGTGAGGCCTAAAGTCCATGCGCGTAAAATTTTATTGAGTGTGTTTGGTTATAAAACGTAAAATTGACAAATTTACTGCATGACATGATAATAAAATTGTAAAAGTGATGATGGTGAAGTGTAAAAAGTGTACGAATTAAATGCGAAATGTATTTTTGGAGGCAATAAAAAGTCATTTATTGTAAATAAAAACGAAAATTTATGGGCGATCTTGAGCCGACTCCATCAGAGCAGAAAATCGCGACGTCACATAAAATTATTTTACTGGAGTTGCCCCAAAGAGGTATGTAACGATTGCCTTCATGCGATATCGCTATGTTCTGCTTAAAGAAAAGTTCTTACTGTTACAATCAATTTTACATATATTTTACAAGTATCTACTGTGTACGTATGTACATATGTATTTCACGTAAGTCACCAATAGAAACTTCAACGCCAGTTTTTGCTGTATGTGCTTTTTACCACCAGCTCAAGAATAAACTTTTGAGTTAAACAGCAACAATGTTAGTTGTTATAAACAAACTTTTATATAAACAAACTTACTTGTATATGCATGTAAATATTTATTTTGTATATGTGTATACACACACATGCATGCAGCACAAATTGTTTAGCAAAGTTGCACCACAAGTCAAGAAGTGTCACTTTGCTTACGCTTTGATTGCCATCTAACCTCATTGTTAATATGACATCAGACGCCTTTGACAGTTTGTGGCACACTTCCTGCCAACTAACAAAATTGAAACACAATTGACTGTTAATAAAAGTTGAGCTTTTCACTCATATTCAATTAGCTCGTAGGTAAACTATTGATTGTACAGCTACATTGCAATCAGGCGAAGTTTTGCAATATCTTGATTTTTCAAGATTTGTTTTTAGAAGTTATTAGTTTGCACATTCATATGTGTGTTTTTTTAAGAGCAAATCCAATAAGGCGAAACTTTCACTTGATCCCTTTACTTGCTTACTGTTTGTTGCAAGGATATGTAGCGGAATAGCATTCACGGAATACGGAAATTTATTTCCAAATTTAGTACCTAGAGGTGTTGGAAGAAAAATGCTGTTCCAAATCGATGAAGTAAAGTAAAAGTTTTCACAAAAAAAAAAAAAAAAAAAAAAATTAAGTACAGCGTCAAGTCGCTTGATTGAAGCAAAATGTAAATAGTGTTTTTTCTATTCTTTTTATTAGTTTTTTCTTACCATTTTGATAAATTATACAAACAAAAATTACTTAAAATCGTTCAAAAATCAATCTATATAGTAAAGAAAAACTCTTCAAAAATTAAAAATTTAATGCAGCGTCAGTAAGTTTGATGGCTAAATTGGTGAAATAGGGCTTTTTGTAATCTATATTTCTTATCATTTTGGTAAATTAAATAAATAATACAATAATTATTTAAAATCATTTCAAAAATTAATCAAGTAAAGACAAAATATTCAAAACAAAAAACAGAAAAAAAATTAAATATAATAAAATACAGCGTCAGTGCGTTTGATTAGAAAATGGGTCAAATAGCGTTTTTTTTTCTTTAAGATATTCTTAACATTTTGACAAATTAAACAAATAATCATTATTTAATCATTTACTATATGAATTAAGGAAAAAAACATAATTTCGAGAAAACGTGTTTCAAAGTTTTCAGAAGGTAGACAGTATACTCACACGAGGGACGGTACACAGGCCTGTAACTCCGAAAACGCTTTGAATTCCGCTATAAAATTTTGAGGGCATATTCTCCTATAATATATCTAACGATTGCAGTAAAAAAAAACGATTTTTTGAAGCCGACTGATAAAAGGCCCACTTTAATAAAGCGTTGAAAAAAATGTTTGGTGGTGGAAATAGCTTTATTTAATTATCAATAAGACATACTAAAAGAAAAATAATGAAAAAAATGTATGTATGTATGTTTTTTACGGAACCATAAATTAAAACTATTGTACATATTTAGTTGTAAAGTACAGAAAACAGTAAAAAAGCGAAAAAATCATTATCCAACGAGAAGAATTCATCTATCCACTCCAAGAAAGTATTTTTTTTTGTCAAAAAGTACTTACGTTTTACTCTATTATCGTTTTTTGCAAATGAACCACTCGCCTTTCAATTCTACTTTTTCACCCACTTGGCACAAAAGTGACATTATTTCGAAATGTCATAAAATCATAGGCAATTTTTTGGCTAAATATATATTTGATGCATTAAACTAGTTTGAATTATTTTATAATAATTAAATTGAAAATAAAATTGAATCAATGATCAATAAATGAATGCTCATATGCGGTAAAGGGTTTAAATCATTTCGAAAGCCCATCAAGTAAAAAAAACAATTTCACAAAAAAAAAGACAAAAAATGTTTGAGAAAACGGTCAAATACCGTTTATTAAAATTTTGTAATATAGTTTTTTTTCTCACCTTAATTATTTAAAATAATTTAGATTTTTAAGACAAGAATTGGCAAAAAAATATATTTTTATTTCAACCTCTATTTTTTTATGACCCAAATTTTCCTCCAACAGGAACAACATTTTTGAAAATTGTGAATTTCACCCAAATACTTGAAACCCCAAGTATGTTTTGAACAAACAAATGTAGAAAAATTTGGTTCTATAGCAGTTTTAGCCCAAAACCTTGGCATATAACGGCTCACTCTTCCCTACAAAAATATTTGTTTTTTATATCACAAAATAAGAAAAAATGCAAAACGTTGGATGATGCCAGAGCTGTAGAATGAAATCATTTGCGTTGCAAATAATATACTGTCCAAACTATCCCAAAAAATATGGAAGTTTTTTATGCCTTAGAATAAGAAAAATAAATAAATAAACATTTTCGATTTCAAAACAATAAGTTTTCTTTATAAAAGAAAAGCTGCGATCTCATTGAATCACCCTGTACATGTAAAAATATATAATTTCCAAAGAATTTGTTTGTGTTTTCTGTGTGAAAAAAATCTGAGGTTGGGCATAGCAGCTTTAAAGTAATAAATTGTTTTAAAGTGGTCCATTTTGAGACTATTTGTGTCAATTAGGAATGAATTTGGACTATAACGCACTATGTGTCCTCAGTAGACCGCGTCAAAATTTGTTGACAAATATTTTCGTAAAATATTTTAGTCACAAAATATTCTATTAAAAATGAACTTTTCGACTTGTCTTATAAAAGCGCTCAAATTGATTGAAACGAGAAGGTGCGGGGGTTAAAATGTTCCACAACAAATATTTTTCTGAAATTTTGTTGGGGATACAATTTCACAGAAATCGACTTATAACCCTTCTTACACGCAACAAAAATATATCTATGGCCGATATTTGGAAATCTACTTTAGAAAAAGATTGGAACATCTTGGACATGATTTTATTCTACAAAAGTATTCTATTTACAACGTATTTGCAAACTTATATGGTCTTCAGATTAGTCTGAAAATGCAGATTTGTATCTGCTAAAGTCAGCAACACTTTTTCCTCCAAACCATTTTGAGATTATTTATTCGAATTGCCTGTCAGATTTGCTGACAGATTATTTTTGATTTCACAGATCACACAAAACAAAAAAAAAAATTATGGCGATCCAATGTTCGCGGAACCGCACGACAAATAAAACTGCTCTACGAAAATAAAACGACACTGACTTGGTAAAAAGTATTCGTTAATTTGGTTTAATAATGTTACTGTGGCCTGTAGTTCAAAATCTGTAATTTAGTGTAAATTTACTCCCAACTTCATCAGAAATCAAAAACTCTAACTGAAACAAGTTTTCGGTTAAATGTCATGCCCGAAAAGTAAATCTAAAGGAGCTGACACAATGAAAGCTGGTGGATTATAAAGGGTAGGTCAAAAGTACGGTTTACATTTATTTCCCTACTCTCGGGAGCAGAGGGCCTCGACAATACTCAGTCTTGCGTTGGTTTCGTTAATCTATTTTCATTTCTCGTCGTGTATTTTTTGGTGGAAATAATGAATGAGTCGACAATTCACAAATTTCAAGAAACTGGTTCTGTCGAGGATAGAAAAAGGAGTGACAGGTCAACAACTAGATGGTCTGTTGAGAATATTGTTGATGTTGCATCATATTTATATGTGAAAACCATGTATCTATTGAAGGAAACATTTGGTGATGATCTAAGTTGACATCTTCGGACCGACTTTTGTGTGACTGGTAGAATGAGACGTGCATAGAGTGAGACTGAGTACCAGAAAAGAAAAAATTTCAGATGTAGATGAGAGTCCTATAGATAAACTTGAACTGTGAAAAATTAAATACAAATAAAAACATACCAGATGAGCTCTTACCCGCACTGGATGCAGGTGTCTGCGAACTCTCATTGTCAGCTTTGCTCTTTATGACAAGTAACGCAAAATACCGAAGGAAGCTAAAAACTAATACAATTTAAACTAATTCGCTAATATATGAACTTGTAGCTACTTTTATGTGCTTTAGCCAATCTAAAACAACGAAAAATAGAACATTTCATTACAAGGCAAAAAATGCTGAAGCCAAATTTTTTCATACTTATTGGTTTTCATTTGTTGCAAGTAACGAGTGAGCGCCAAATAAGATTTTACTGTATCCAGATTATAGCTGCAAAACTTTAACTTCCATTCAGCATCTGTTCTTGGAAATAAAATTTAATCTTTTTACAATGTTTTTCGTTGGAATGAATTTCTGTACTCTGGTGCGTTGGCGGGCAACCGTAAAATACATTAAAAGTTTATCGGAAAATTTTACGCGAAACTTGCTTGGCTTTAAGTTTAGAGCTGATGTGGTACGCAAATTCGCTATTTAGGCTGCTTAGTGCGAAGTGTTGTATTTTTTTTAACTAAGTATTTGCATAAGCAAGTTGAGGCAAGCACTTAATTGATTTCAATTAAACTTTTAAGGCATTCAAATAGCTGAGAAATCTGGTTCAACTGTCATTGACAGCATTAGCGAGGGTACTTTTGCGTGCATTTATTAAGCTATCAAGCGAGATAATCACTAATGAGTAGCCGAACAGTCGTAGTACTAGTTGGGTTCGATGGCATGTACACTTTTTGCCGTATTTAAGGAAGAGGTAATAACTTTAGAACAAAAGGTGTTGAAATTTGCTGTTCTGTATTTCTACAGCGAAAAATTGCATACGATTATTCAAATTTCAATAGGTTTTACAGTCTGTGCCTGAAAAAAGGAATCGCGATTATTCATGAAGTAAAAAAGATATAATGTAAAATTTTTCTACACAAAAGTATGTACAAAACTACGAGTCGCAATTACTCAATAAGCCGTGTAGCCTCCATCGTTGTCAGGTATAGCCTGACATCTTCTCGGCATGCTTTGAATCAGCTTTTCTGCGTAGCTCGGGAAAAGAGGACCATATTTTCCGAACTTGACACACGAGTTGCTTTAAATCGTAGACTGGCTTTCTGGCGTCTGGGGCTTAGAAGGCCAGTCCATTCCTGCGACGACATTTTCTTGTTTAGTTGTTTCTCCATGTGTTTTTCTGAGAGCAGTGGTTTTGATGATGTGGGGCGCTAGGATATGTTCGCCTCCTTCAGTCGACGTTCGATGGTGTTAATACTCATATCTATTCCCTTCTTAGCAAGAACTGATTGGGCTTAGCGTAGAAGGGACCCGCTTAAAAAGTTGGACGATCACTTTATCCTGCCTTTTTGTCCTCACTCGCTTCAAACCGCGCTCGGAAAAGTCATCAACATTTTTGTACATTTTATACCGCTGATTCTACATCACAACAAATTTTTTTGATTTTTTAATCACTTTTTCAGCCGCGGCGTAAGATAATTTCGGACCTTTCGAATGCGTGCATAAAAATACCGCCTCAAAACGCTTCGCGTACTTCTCACTCATTTTTATTTGGCTGCGTTTACGGGAAAGTTTCAAGCAACACTAACCTGAGTTAGCACTGGCGTCGTAGCCTTTGAGTGGGACTATTATACAACAAAAAGCAAAACGAATTATATCTTCAAGTTACAAGAAAAAAATCTATTCTTTTCCTCTGTCACAGACTCTAGGTAGTGAAATAAGCAATTTTTTAATTAATTTTTTAATTTTTGTGTTTTTGGTCCTTAATGAAATTTTTTAAACGGCTTTTTTAACTTAAATATTTATTTATTGGGATATCAAACGAAAGAGGACCTATTCAGCCATTATAAAAAGTGTTCCAGGAAATACTGTTCCTTAAAAAATATATGATTAAATATCCCAAAAATATGTACTAGATACCTTAAAACTTTAAAAATTAGAAATAAATAGTTGCTCTTTTTTAACTATCTGTATATTTTTGGTTTTTGTTTTTTATAATAAAATGGAATGAGCGGACACTTTTTTGTATTTTATGTTGAGAAATGAAATTAAACAAAATAAATAAAATATCTGAATACTCCGTTTTTCCATTTTCACATAAATAAATATCTTCTTTATAAAGGGTGGTTAAATTTCAAGGGCCGATGTTGAATGTGAACCACACCTAAACGTCAACGACACCGTTGGACTTCTTTCTTTGGAGTTATTTGAAAGAAAAGGTATACGTCGATAAGCTAGCAACAATTCGAGAGCTAAAGGATGAGATAATTCAGCACATTAACGGCATAGAACCTCAATTATACCTCAGCGTCATCGAAAATTTGGACCATCGGATAGAGGTGTGCCGCCGAGGCCGCGGCGGCCATTTGGCCAATATTTTGTTCCATACATAATTGAGCTATGTCAATATTATCATAATAAAGAGAAATAGTAATAATTTAAAAAAAGGTTGTATTTTATTCAAAATCAACACCAGCCCTTAAAACTTAACCACCCTTTTTATAAAAATGTCGATATCCCCGATGAACTGAAAAACTACTGGACCGATTATTATAAAAATTGGTATATATATGTTTTATTCCACAGAGAAGTTGTGTAGAATATGCTCATGGATACCACTTGCCACCAGGTATTGCTGCAGAGTAGCAACTTCTACCACGTTCAATCGATTGTCATGAAAATCAGTATGACCACAGAGAAAACGAATATGACAGGTTCATAGATCTAACTTTTGATTGAAGACATATGTTTGACAATCGCTGAAAAGGCACTGGTGCACTGGGAATGCCTGCTTCAAACCGACCTCCAAACAACCTTTTCAATCGTGATTTGCAACGAGAAACACACTATGATTCTGACGAACTGGGGACATTCCAATACAACGCATTGCCTTTGACAGAATTATGCGTGCAATAACAGAACAAAGCGGTGAGCTGTTTTTCATAGATGCGCCAGGTAGCGCAGGCAAGACTTTTTTTCTTACACTAATTTTGGCAACCATACGAACACAAAATAATATTGCACTGGCTATTGCATCATCTGGAATTGCGGCAACTCTTTTGGATGGTGGCTGAACAGCGCATTCAGCATTGAAACTGCCATTGCAAAACCCCGAGGCACCAACATGTAACATCAGCAAAAACTTTGGAATGGGAAAAGTACTCCAAACGTGTCAAATTATCATATGGGATGAATGTACAATGTCTCACAAGAAAGCATTGGAAGCGCTTGATCGTACACTGCGAGATTTGAGAGGATACAGACGGATCTTCGGTGGCATACTTATTTTATTGTCTGGTGATTTTCCACAAACACTGCCCATTATACCACGTTCAACACCCGCTGATGAACTTAATGCATGTCTTAAATCATCAGCTCTATGGCGTCATTTACAGGAATTGGCTTTGAAAACTAACATGCGTGTACAACTACAACGGGATGCATTGGCTGAAAATTTTGCAAAAAAATTATTGGATATTGGAAATGGGCGAATGGAAATTGATGAATCTACACAATGTATCACCCTGCCAGCAAACTTCTGTAAGATCACAGAAAACATCGACGAATTGGTCCAAAAAGTTTTTCCAAACATTGCATAAAACTACAAAAACCATCAGTGGCTTAGTACACGTGCTATATTAGCAGCCAAAAACATCGATGTCAATAACATCAACTTCACCATTCAACATGGAACACCCAGTGAAACGACAACATATGAGGCCATCGATACTGTGAAGAATCAAGATGAGGTTGTCAACTATCCAACTGAATTCTTGAATTCGCTTGATTTGCCGGGCATGCCGCCGTACATTCTTACATTGAAAATTGGCGTACTCATCATTCTTCTTCGAAACATAAATCCACCACGACTTTGCAACGGAACCAGACTCTCAGTCAGTGGAATGGGAAAAGTACTCCAAACGTGTCAAATTATCATAATTCATATATAAATCGCTTCTACTAAAAAACGCTTTGTATGTAAATACACATACATATGTTTATAAATATGTTTATTTTGCTTATAAATATTTTCCTTTTTATATGCCATATGTTAAGCAACGCAAAATACTTGAATGGGTTAAAAAAGCTATAAGGGGGCAATACCCTTCCTGAGCGCATGACTTTTACGCCAAATCTTTCGCCAGCAAACTAGCATAACAAAGCCATTTTGTATAATTTTCGGTAATTATGCTGATAGATTCACACAGACATCGCCTTTACCTACCATATGATTATAAGCACTCACACGCGCTTAGATATCGGTCGATTTTTTGGTAAAATTGCGCC
This sequence comes from Anastrepha fraterculus, assembly GCA_037575425.1. Taxonomy (NCBI): domain Eukaryota; kingdom Metazoa; phylum Arthropoda; class Insecta; order Diptera; family Tephritidae; genus Anastrepha; species Anastrepha fraterculus. The sequence goes on from JAYXIM010010296.1 coordinate 24,212, forward strand.
TATTGATAAAGGGCACAATCTATAGGCGCAATTTTAGCAATCGATTGAAAGAGTATTCAGCAAAACTTTCCATTGCCCTTCAAGCTAAAAAAATGAGTAAACCGAGTATATTTACATGGAAAACTCGTACAAGTTTATTTTTGTAGGTATCTGCAGTTCGTTAGTTCATCTGCAGTCAATTAGTTAGCTGAGTGCGCGTACAAGTGTACGTCCAACTAATCGGTGGCTAAATTATGCATGCAAGCACGCTGTCGTCGCCCACTGCACAGTTAGTTTCATAGGTACACCACTCATACATGTATGTATATCAAGTTATACATATAGCATGTTCGTAAGCTAATATATGCATGTATTTGGTTCTAATACGCATTCATGTATGTGTATTTGTGTGTGTGTTGATTTTCAGTTTTATTTGCCAGCTGTCTGTGGAAACATGTGTTTGCATATAATTAATTATTCATACCACACTTACTTACATACGCATATATTCCCTGCAAGAAAAAATATTACCAATTCACTTTTCCGCTCAACCAGTTCGTGTTCTAATCTTTTTCCATGTTAGCAGGTGGTATTTTGAACCAGGCGAGGCCCTACCAAATGCTAATAGTGCAGCCATGCTTCAGAAAAATATCAGTCCATTGTAACAAAAAAATGTCTAGTGCAATATGTTCCCAAAATAACCAGTTCTAGACCAGTTGAGACACAAAAGAGGCAACCATTCCATTTCATTGCTTGATTTTGTAATATGATTATTTATAATAAAATTTCTAGTAAATAAATAAATAATTAAATTATTTATTTTATTAAATTATTATTTTACAAATTTTTTTTAATTAAATTATTTATTTTACAAAAGAAGTGCATTCAGGTTATGTTTTTTTAATTAAAGGAAACTTCTTTCAGGTACAGCATTTGGTGAAACATTCAAAAATTCAAACATTTACCCTTATAGGGTAAATCCTAAAAAAATTGAAACAAATTCTTTGAAAAAACGAATAAAAAAGTTAAACTTCTGTTATTCATTTCAGTGACATAAATACATTTAATGCTACTTAAATTTTTGATTAACTTTTTCTGCGTTCGGTGTTTGAGAGTATTTTTTGCGAATAAGTAGAGAATAAAATGACTTTGAGTGTTGGGAAAGAAATTTTAGTTGTGGCAAAAATAGTTGCTTTTGCATTTCTATAATGTTCCCTTTTACATTTTGCACTCAATAATGAAAACACAGTAAAATAAGAATGAAAATGGCTTTACTGTTTTTCAAAATATTCTCTCACATAAGCTCATGCACTTCTGCATTCGTTTGAACCAATTTTCAAAGTACTTATGCCACTAAGAAGTGGATACCTCCAAAGTGAGCTGTTTAAAGGATTCAATAGCTTCTTTGAGCGTGGAAAAACGTTTACTTAGCAATTTATTTTTATTTTTATTTTTATTTTTTCAAAAGCTTAAATCGCAATAAAATTGTTAAATAAATAAATAGAAACGCAGCGCTAGCAATGGAGGCTTTTAGCTGCTCCTTGCATTTTATTTTTGATATTCGGGAACAAACAGAAATCATTGGGTGCCATATTAGGGCTGTAAGGTGGATAACCCATCTTTTGAGCGCTAAAAATTCTCTTGTATGCGTCGATACGTGCGAGCTCCATTTGCCTTGCTGAAGGTGAAGGTATTCCGCGGTTGGTTTTTCTTAATACTCCGCACACTTCAGGATCGACTGTTTTAAGTTTCTCTAATAGTAAAATTGTCGTATGACAGGATTTTCCGAGTAACAGGCGATCATTTGCTTTGAGGTGTTTTTTCCATGAACAACTTTTATTGCTCGTCGTGGGTGCTCCAACGCCCAGGATCGATTGTTTCTGGCACAACAACCGTTTTTGGGCGAGATGATTTTGTTAACTCATTGAAAAGAGAACAAAGAAAGCTCGTAAGTGAAAAATTTATATGTAAACTAGCAAACCCGACCCGCTTCGCTGGGCAAAGACACGGTGGGTCCACGTTTTGGCATATATTTCGAGACCCTAGTCATCAATAGGTATGAAAATTACCCCACGTTAAAGCACTTATCGACAGCTTTCATTTGATGCCCATATTGCACATCCACAACCAAAGGTTACCCGGGCCCACGTTTTGACCTATATCTCGAGACCCCAGTCACGGAGCGGCATGAGAAATACTCTGTACTAAAGCATTCACCAACAGCTTCCAATTGATATCCATATTGTACAAACACATTCTAGGGTCCACGTGTTGGTCTCTATCTCGGGACCCTAGTCACGGAGCGGCATGAAAAATACTCTGAACTAAAGCATTCACCAACAGCTTCCATTTGATACCCATATTGTATATACACATCCGAAGGTTACCCGGGCCCACGTTTTGACCTATATCTTGAGACCCCAGTCACGGAGCGGCATGAGAAATACTCTGTACTAAAGCATTCACCAACAGCTTCCAATTGATATCCATATTGTACAAACACATTCTAGGGTCCACGTGTTGGTCTCTATCTCGGGACCCTAGTCACGGAGCGGCATGAAAAATACTCTGAACTAAAGCATTCACCAACAGCTTCCATTTGATACCCATATTGTATATACACATCCGAAGGTTACCCGGGCCGACATTTTGACCTATATCTCAAGACCCCAGTCACGGAGCGGCATGAGAAATACTCTGTACTAAAGCATTCACCAATAGCTTCCAATTGATATCCATATTGTACATACACATTCTAGGGTCCACGTGTTGGTCTCTATCTCGGGACCCTAGTCACAGAGCGGCATGAAAAATACTCTGAACTAAAGCATTCACAAACAGCTTCCATTTGATACCCATATTGTATATACACATCCGAAGGTTACCCGGGCCCACGTTTTGACCTATATCTCGAGACCCCAGTCACGGAGCGGCATGACAAATACTCTGTACTAAAGCATTCACCAATAGCTTCCAATTGCTATCCATATTGTACAAACATATTCTAGGGTCCACGTTTTGGCCTCTATCTCGAGACCCTAGTCACGGAGCGGCATGAAAAATACTCTGAACTAAAGCATTCACCAACAGCTTCCATTTGCTACCCATATTGTACATACACGTCCGAAGGTTACCCGGATCCACGTTTTGACCTATATCTCGAGACCCCAGGAGACCAAATTGTGAATCTAAACCATTCTCGAATCCCATTGAACACACACAAAAAATTTCATCAAAATCGGTTCAGTCGTTTAGGAGGAGTTCAATGACAAACACACGAACATAAGAAATATATATGTAAAGATTTATGCTAGAAAATACCAAAATTTCAATGAAAAATATCGAATTACAGCCATCACACTTAAGGTTGCAAAGGCCGTAAATATAAAAGGTGACATTTTTATGGGTATATAGAAATAATTCATACATAATTTGTGTGAAATAAATATTTATTTTAACATTTTAAAGCTTAAATTGAGTTAGTGTTATAATATTACAAGCCTGCTCTGATATGAGGCTACAAATGAAGTGAATAAATTTCATCCAAATATGAGGTAGGTAGGTGGAATGGTTAAAGTGCCAGTCTGGCACTCCTCAAGTAGCACCGAAGCGCCATTTTGATGCCATTATGAGACCTCCAACAGGCAGATACCTACAGCCAGCCAGATCTGTTCATATAATGGACAAGATTGATGAGATTTAGGTTGGCGCACTGCCCCAGGCTGTCGAAGAAAGGAGCACCCAGTGACCTTAATCGTCTAGCTGCCAAACCCGGACATTCGCAAAGAAAGTGCTCTACGGTCACCATCTCTGAAAGGTCCCCACAGCTTCTGCAATGTGGGTTAAATGGTAACCCTAGCTTTTCCCGTGAAGTTCCCCTTTAACTATTATCAGGCGATGCCGATGACCGCGTAGGAGGTCTCTGAGACCAATTCAGTTCCCTTCCTAGCAAGCTCATCAGCAATTTCATTTCCCTCTGTATTCCTATGTCCTGGAACCAAGATCAGAGAAATGTTACCTGCACATCCAAGTGATTTGATCTCCTCCTTACAGAAGTTTACTAATTTCGTTTTGCACCATGGCGTCATCAGAGACTTGATCGCGGCTGACTAAATATTAAATATTAATAAAATATTAATTGTTGCCTACATTTGATAGACTTGGATAGAGAGTTTTTGAAATAAATGTGTTGATTGGTAACTACGTTTCTTTCTAAACGTAAACTTTCTTAAATTTTCTTGTCTAAAATAAATCTACTACTTTGCCTACTCGTGTTATTCTAGTCAATGACGAACTAGCACGATTTCTTCCATTAAATGCCAGTATCAGTTTAACTTCTCCCTACAGGGTTGTGCATGTATATGTAGGTACGTATGTATGTGTGATAATCACAAGTACACGTACTTTGCGTGGCACAAATTCATGTTGGCATTAGCGGAAAAAAGTACCTAGAGACATCTTGCGGCACAGACAGACAGAGATATACAAGTTTTGGCTGATTGGTTGGCGCGCAGCTCTTCTGATGGAGCGTAGATTTGATAGTTATTTGCGTAAGCAATAAATGTTGATGTTGATCGATGGCCAAAATTTGGACTGAAATAGTTCCGTGAAACATTGCCGCAGGAAGACGCTTTTGCTATTTTGATAAGAGTGGACAAAAATGAAAAGAAAAAAATCGATATTCAGACACCGATTTTATTTACGCAATAAAACGATATGAGATTGGTTTATGCCGTGTATGCAAATATAATACAATGCAATAATAATAAATATTAAAATAAATAGGAATAAATGTAATACAAGAATAATGAATAAAAATATGCATAAATACAGAGTGTCCCAAAAAAATGTACATCCATGGTCATATAAATAGCACATTTAGACTTTGAAAGGCAAAGAGGAAAAAGGCAACATAAAAAATAAAAAAACTTATTTACTTCCGCTTTAAAACAAAAAAAAATGGTCAAAAAGAATTTCAGCTCTGATTTAATTTACGAGAACGTTGATAGCTCACGAAAACTCCAAATAAAAGGAAAAATAGTAAACAAATCAGATAGTTAAGTATTAATATTGTTTTACAGGATTAGTATTTTTTACTATATCCACCGTTTTTGATTACTTCTTTCAGCCGTCGGTTTCTACAAGCTTGTGGCATCTTTCCTTTGGAATCGAGTACCAAGCCTCCTCAACTGCGGCCCAAAAATCGTCAAAGCAAAGAGTTGAATATGTTTTTAAATAATTCTTTTTTATTGGGGAAAAAGCAACTTAAAAACTTATTTACTTCCACTTTAAAACAAAAAAATGGGCGAAAAGAATTTCAGTTCTGATTTAATTTACCAGAACGTTGACAGCTCACGAAAACTCCAAATAAAAGGAAAAATAGTAAACAAATCAGATGAAGATTCTTCAAATAAATCTCCAGCACTCTAAGGCAGCTTCCGCTAACTTACTAATCCACCTTGAGCAAGGTCCTGATCCAGGAGCCGTGGCTGAGCAGTAGCGGTATCTCTGGAATTAGGACGAAAAACTATTTACTGATGGTTCACAGTGGTGCAGGTAAACCAAGATCCTGCATACTCATCAGAAAAGAACTAAAAGCATTCATTTTGCCTAATTTCAGCAATGAGGATATTGTCTCTATAAAAATCATCAAAACTTTTAAAATTTTTTTTAGCGATTTTGACCTTAACGTCATTCCACAAATTTTCTATTGGATTGAGATTAGGGCTCTTTGCCAGCCAATCCAGTACATTAATTTTTTCTCTTCTGAGCCATTGCTTCACTGTCTTTGCACTATTCTTTGGTTCATTGTCCTGCATAAATGTCCAATTTAATGGCTTAAACTCAAACACAAATGACTCCATTATATTCTGGAGTATATCCAGATACTGAAATCTATCCATTTTACCAACTAGGCGAACAATCGACCCAACACCATGCCAGGAAAAAGTTCCCCAAACCATGATGCTTCTGCCTCCGTGTTTAATCGTCTTTTTTGTGAACCTAGGATTTCGCGCTTGACTTTTTGGACGGCGTAGAGTAGTTTTTCCATCTGGTCCCATCCTATTTATTTTGGTTTCGGCGGTCCAAAGTACGTTTTTCCAAACCTGAATAAATTTGTCTTTGTGGGCTTTTGCAAAGGCTAGTCGGTGTTTGATATGTCTTTTTGGGAGGAGTGGTATTTTTCTGGTTGTGCGGCCAAACAGCTGGCCTTCGTTAAGTCGCCTTCCTTCAAGCTTTCTGGACACCTGTAGACCAGATTCTTGGTTTATTTCAAGCATTATTTGCCCTGCCGACTTAGAATGATCTGCTTTGCTCTTGCGTATTATAGCTCTATCCACATTAACATCAGTTTTTCGCGTCTTTGGTTTTCTCTCCGTGTTTTGCTTAGTTAGGATGAATCTTTCTTAATTAAATTAAGAAGAGCACATCAACATTTCAGCTATTTCTGCATAGCTTTTTCCTGATACAATATTAAAGTTTTTCTCTCTGCTGCACAAGTTAAAATGTGTTATTTTTGTGTCCACTTCAAAACAGCAATAAGCTTAAATAAAATAGAACGTAAAAAATTCCATCCAAAAAAAAAAAAAAAAAAAAACGGTAAATTCCTCGCATAACTGTAAGCTTAATAAGGGTAATAAATGTAAACAAACAAATTTATTTGATCAAAGCAGAGTTCGTACTAAAAACTTAACTTAACATTAGGTTCACATTTGTGCTATTTATCTGCCCATGGCTATATACAAACTTCGCGTGGCTGTATACTCTACACGGTCACAAAATTCAACTCAATTACAATTGAAATTTTGATCACAAATAGTAGGTTTTGGTATTCTTACAAAAGTTCAAAGGCTAATCCATATGAATTGATAGAAAATCAATTGATAGCAAAGTTCCACCCTTTTTAATTGATATTGAGCACCATACAATTGTGAAAGAAGAAAAAATAGGGAAAAGAAGTAAATGTTGTTAAAAAATAAAATAAAAATTCCAAAAAAAAAAAACAATCGTGAAGGTAGTTTTGTGCTATATTCTAAAATAAAGTGTTTGCGAAATTGTTTCAGATAATTTAGGACAGAATCTGAAACGAAGAAAGCTTTATATTTTCAAAAAGTGTATTTGAAAATTTTCATTTTTCCCAAATGATTTGTCAGAAGCTAATTCAGCAATACGAACAGCGTGACGACGCAACACCTTCTATTTAGCTTTTTTTGTGTTTCATAATTTTGACACAATTTTCAAATTGACGTGGATATGCAATCATAGACAAGAAAATAGGTCCGCGACATTTTGACCAGTTTTGGATATTTTACTACTGTTTATTTAATTTTTTTATTTATTTAATGTCTATTATTCTCTTATAAAAGCTGAACTCATATACAATAAAAACCATATAAAGCGCTTTTTCAAAGTTTTTGATATTATGATATTTTTATTATGAACATTTTTGAAATTTTTTTTTTATAAAGTTGAACTCATTATACAACAAAAGCCGTATATGTAAATCGTGTTTTCAAACTTCACGATTAAATCATAATTTTTTGTGATATTTGAAAGCACGAATTTTAATTTATTAATTTTTGAAATAATGATTTTTTTTAATTATACACATTTTGGAAATTTCCTGTTATAAAAGTTGAGCTCGTTACACGACAAAAACCACATTAATCGATTTTTCAAACTTCATGATGAAATTATGATTTTTTTTAATATTTGATGCTACTTGTTTTGGCATATTAATTTTTGAAATTATGACTGTTTTTTCAATTATGATTTTTTTGTTGTTTTTGTTTTTTTTTGTTTTGACAAAGGTTGAACACAATACGCAACAAAAACTTTAAAAAACGTATTTTAAATTTTTTTTTAAATTTTTCCAATTATGAATTTTGTTTATATATATATGTATATATAATTGGCGCGTACACCCGTTTTGGGTGTTTGGCGGAGCTCCTCCTCCTATTTGTGGTGTGCGTCTTGATGTTGTTCCACAAATGGAGGGACCTACAGTTTCGAGCCGACTCCGAATGGCAGATATTTTTTATGAGGGGCTTTTTCATGGCAGAAATACACTCGGAGGTTTGCCATTGCCTGCTATTAGAAACAAACTATTCACGCACCAACCCATTCGGCTACGGCGGCCAATTATACTATTATATAATAGACATTTTGGAAATTAGCTTTTACCAAAGTTGAATTTATTACACAACAAATGCCAAATAACTCTATTTTGCAAACTTTTCCGTTGAAATTTTTTGTTTTTTAATTTTAAAAATTATGAATTTTGGTGAATCATGAAAATTTTGGAAATATTCTGTTACAAATGTTGAACTTATTAAGCCAAACCTTTTTCAAACTATGATGAATCAGGGACCTTTTTTTTTAATTTTTTCTAATGATGAATTTTGTTTTTTTAATTATGCAAATGATAATTTTTTTGTTTGATTTTTTGAAACGATGAATTTTTATTTTTTTAATTTTCGAAATTATGAATTTTGTTATTATGAACTTTCTGTTTTTAGTTTTCTAAAATTTGACTTTTTTTAGTTATGAATTGTTGTGTTTTACAAAATTTGAACTCATTATACCATGGAAACCATGTAAATCGTTTTTTCAAATTTTTTGATGAAGGTATGATTTTTTTTTTCATTCTTAAAATTACGACTTTGTTTGAATTATGAAAATTCTATCGAAAATTTCTAGCTTTTTAATAAAAAGTTTTAGAATAAGTTTTGGTATGCCATTGTATAGGCCGTTTAATTTTACTACATTAAAGTGGCACGCATTTTCTTCCATACAAAGTAAATACGACAATTTTTTTTAATGGAAATGTCAAAAAAAAAAACATGTCAAAAATCAACGTTAATTTGTGGCCGCTTGCAACATCCAACGCATAATTGTCAGAATAACGACACATTCACGACAAGAAGTGAGGGTGGATTCACTCTTCGTTTCGTTGCATCATTCTTGATTTATTTCTGTTTACATAAAAAGAAAAAGCTTCTGCCAAATTAGAGCCTGGTACTTCTCAATCCACTATGGTGAAACTCATAGGCACATTTACTGAAAAAACCTTTCAAGAATGAAATCAGAAAGAATTATCACAAGAAGAGTATAAAAATTGAGATGAATTTCAACTATGATACGAGTATGAGCAAAGTGCCTGTATAAGTACAATTTTGCCAGTGAATATGTTCAAGTTGCTTCCCATTTTTATCCAAATGCTGTTGATAACGCGAAGTAATGGAATCTCAAGCGTGGCAAGAAATTCCGTTGCATGCTCTACCAATTTACGTTTTCAATTTATTTAAAGTTGACGATTTTGATAGCCAAACCTTGTCTTTGATGAGTCTAATGCCGTGAAGTAGAACCTTAGCTCAAAATTAAATGTCATATTCAATTAATATTTATCTACTATGAAGGAACAAATAAGAATGGCTTCGAAATTTTTAAAAGTATCGAAATGTCGAAGGCGCAACTTTTTTATAATAAACAAACGCGACTTTAAACACTGAATGAATTCTGAATTTCGCGTAAATATGTATCTTGGCCTATACGCAAAAGTTCAGATTAATTCAAGAAATGAAGCCATTTGATTATTTAATCCACCGAAACTTCATGACGTTTTGTATTGAGGAGCCCAGGAACAATATCAGAAACGAAGTTGCCAACATGAAAGCCGAAACAAGCGGAAGGGTGGTGAAAAATTTTCTCAAAGAATGATTCGCGGCAAAAGTTCGCTCGGTTGCCATTTGCCAAATGTCGATTTTTATAGGTGAATTTTATATATGTAATATATATGAGCATGCGGCATATAACGGGAATAAATTTCAGTCCGATGTCTCGATTACAACTGTTATGCTCCTATTGAAAAACTCTTTACATACACACTTACCTCTACTTGTATATCCTCTAAGTGTCCTACTGATTACCAGCAGCTGTTGCCAAGCATTCAAACATTTTCATTTGCTCCTTTGTGCCATTGTTTTATTGCCAGCTTTAGAATTGTCAACAGCTCTATGTTTTCTTGGTGTACGCTTTGTTTCTACTTTATTTCCCATTGCTTTGGCACGCATTCAATATTTATAGCTAACGCAGTGTGGATTTGACATTTCGCCAGTTACTGACTTCTCCTTTGTATTTTGCATAATTTATGCAAACCACTAACAATTTTAGGCACACACTCGTACACTCGTACGTATAGTAAATTGCAAGCGGTTCACACAAGTCTCGATTGTTGTTGTTGTTGATGTTCGTATTAGTGAATCTGTTTGTGCTTTTCGTTGCATGTAATGGAAATGTTTTTGTGTTCGTACAAACAACTTTGGCAGGTGACAGTTTTATATTACTAGTGTAATACAAGAATGTGGCATTCTGGTTCTTACGCCGCAAAGTATGCTATATATTTGCTTAGTGTTGTTTAGGGCAAATTGGTGAAATAAAATCGTCACTTGCAGTAACTTTACCTGCGCAAATATACAACAAATGTTTGTTTCATTGCTTGGTTTTATGCTGGCTAATGTTATACAGGGTCTTGCAAGCTCGAGTTTCTTTTTTTGCATAGTTTTGGTGTGGCTGTTGTTACAGTTCGATGGCGTCTCTTTTGTTAAAAGTTTAGAAGGAATTACTAAACTGAATATGATTTCGCTCGAGAGCTGCACAAAGATATTGGAAATCTACTACAGAATTGGTTGATCTGTGAAAATTCGCAAGTTTTCACAATTGTGTATATTTTCGGGTATGCGAAATACTTCAACAGAGTACGGAATAAAAAAAGTTTTTAAAAAATGTATATTGACTAGTTCTATCCGAGGCACTGAAACAGCAATAAATGCGCGTACCTGGGGCTATTTCATGTATGAGGTAGCTTGGATTAGATAATATTTGTGGGACGTTGAACAAGTCCAAGCATTCAGTCAGAAAGACCATTGTATTACACCCGTATAGATTAGAGAAGAAGGAATAGAGCGACAGCATAGATACAGTATGGTTGGTGCGTCGGAAAAATTGGCTGATGTCACTCTTCCGGGAATCTTTTGGAATCATTGATGAATGTTAAGAAATTCGCAAAAAGAATAGTATGAACTTTATCCATACTCAGTATATCGCACCTCAACAGCCTAAGCTTGATTCTAGAAAACCTCGGACAGTGACAGAGAAAATGATCTGCAGTATTCTCATTCTCACGACAGGATAGGCACATGGGTCGTCAATGAGTACCATGATAGCCATATGCTGATCACAGGGGTTGTGCGCTGTTATTGCACCCAACAGTACTCTCAGCCTCATCTTACTAAATTTTAGGAGGAAGGTCGCTAATTTCCTGTTTGGTTATTTCACAAAGTTCTTGGCTACTCTGCAGGACTCCAACTCAGGCCTTCTTCTAAAGGTAGACCTCATGAGGTCGTCAATCCATAGTTAAATCGATGCAGAATTGATACCTAGAAATGATGCACGGCCCAGTGGTATGCTTGCAGAACCTGCAATAGCCTGTTTATCAGCCAACTCATTCTCTACAAGACCACAATGTTCAGGCAACCAAATAAGGCAAACTTTGCTGCGTTTTGCAAAACTGTTTAGTTTTGCCTTACATTCCTGAATAATTTCGAAGAACAGCGTGGGTTAACAAGGGCTCTGAGTGCGGCTGGACTGGCAGTACAAATACCAATACTATTATCCCGCCACTTTCTTTCAATTATTCCATTCAACATGGAAGGGGTAATGACAATTTTGTCTTGACAGACATTTTTCGATATGTATTTTAACAACGATCGCACATTTTTGAACAGCCCGGTAAACTTTCCGGTGCCTATTACCCGAAAATTGTCAAGCGTGAGTTCGGTATTAATGTCAGTACTACTTTGGACTAAGTAGGCAATTGAGAAGTAAAGTCCTTTCCCGATGGACAAAATTAAAACTTTATAAGTGTCTTATCATGCCTGTTCTATCGTTTGGCTCAGAATCCTGTTAACAATTTCCGACGAGGCGTCGGCAGGTGGTGGCAGCAGAGTAAAAGTAAAGCCTCCACTGCGTTGGAAAGATCAGGTGGATAGAAGGACTTACCTTCACATAGTGTGTTCAACTGGCGCCGATTAGCCCAAGAAAGGAACGACTGGCTCGCTTTGTTAAACTCGGCCAAAATCGTTCAAAACCTTAAAATATCGAACAAACATTTGAGTTGAGTATCGGCCTAGTTGTACTGCTTGAACCCTGAGTATCTGGAGCTCTACTACAAATCACACTCCCAGTGAAGTAATCAATTTATTTCCAGGAGGAAGAGTTTTACGATATTTAGCAGCAATTTTGACGCCAAAAAACCCCATTCGCTCGTGCGCCGCCACTGAGCCAAGGAAAATTTAAAAAGTATTAAGGTCTCAATAGTTTTATAATCTTTAATAGTTTAATGATTTTTCTTTCGTTTCATTGCGGTAGTTGTATATAGCCTTAGAGGAGTTCCACTGTGGTTTACTTGCTTGTAATTATGGTTGGTCCACAGTGTTGGTTCAGTCAGAGGCAATTTTTTGCTTAACTTTATTAAGTAGGTTTCCCGTAGACAGCTCTTTAAAATTAGCAGCAAAATTTTCTACAGGGTGTATGTATTCGTATTTAGCTGCTCGATCTGCGTTATCCTTTCCCGGAATATTTGCATGTACGGTGGCTAACATAAGTTTGGTTTTGGAATTGCATATAATCAGTTTTCCTTTATTGTCATATAGCTTCGTGTACAGTTGGCATTGTTTTAACTGCCCCAAATACCGATTTGCTATTTGTGCAGATAATTATTTTATTCTTCGTTTTATGGCATAGATTTAATGCTCAGAGGACAACTTTTACCCCTGCATCAAAAATGGTTTCAGAGGCGTTTAATAGTGAATGAGAAATTTTGTTGGAAGTTTCATCTACAGCCGCGAATGTGAGATAATCGTTGGATGAAGATATGTCGGCGTATATAAAACTGTAATTTTTATTTTTAAAGGGTTGTATTGCTTCCAAAAAGTGTTGGGTGTATGATGATGTAGAATTTTGTTTTTTTTTGTTTATGTTTTTTTTCGTGGTTTAGGCTAGTGAAAGCGTTGATGACTGAGCTATCAGTTCCAGGCTGTCTTTTTGACTGATTGCGAGCAAGACGAATTTCAAACTCAGCCGTACACCTTTGTTGTAGCACTGCTAAGAAATTATTTGTCAAATTGTTGTATCAATTATTACACAATATAAAATAAAAAGAAAAAATAGAAAAAAAAAAATCAGAATTTTCTAGCAGTTGATATGAGGATGGAGACTGCTGAATGTTTTTTCATGCGGCTGGTTCTGTTCTTAGTAGTGGTGACCAAGTTATGGAGAAGACTTGTATTGCGGCATGTTAGTTTGTATACAAAATGGTAGGTATTTTTTGTTTTTGTGCTGTTCTAAAGTGATTCAAGACCACTGTCCGTCCACATGAACGCATATAGCTTAGTGAGGAAAATGTAGATAGTAGATGTAAATAAAATGAAGCAGAGAAAAGGGTCCTGATATATTTTCTCACGGATATTGTTTATAGTCAATAGGCAGACGACGCATCAATGCTTATGAAGCTTTGACATGTATGCCTTTTGAAGTTGGTTTTATTCAGTCCAGTTTTGTCAGACTCAGGAATAAATTTTCGCAGTCTTGTGGCGCTTACGAAAAAGAGTCGGCGGAAAGTAAGAGAAATCTATTTAGGAACAACCAGATGGTTATGACTCAGTGACTTAGTTGGTTGATGCTTGTAATACAGATATTTTGGAACCTTCTACTCTAGTAATTTAACCATGTACATGCAGTTTCTGGCAACCTAAAAATTTAAAATAATGCATGCAAGGATTGCATTTTTCCATGGCGATATGTGAGCATACCGACAAATGCTATTGAGTCTGGCTAAAAACGCCACAAGTGAAAATAAAAAAAATATTTAAGTCAAAGCAAAAAAGTCGGGGTTGAAAAGTTTAACCCCCCCGTTGGACACCTTTTGCAAAACCTGCGGTTGGGCATCCGAGTCCGGCCTTTTTTCGTCCTATTCGATGATTTTTTTTAAAAGGTTGCATTCATAAATCGATGGGAAATCAAATTTTAGGAAGCTACTTGGAAGTTCAATACGTTAGCTATAATAGAAATACGCTAAATTCATGTCCAAAGTTTGGTCAGACTCGGTGCCTAATGGACAGTTAACATCGGGCTGACTGTTTCGAATCTATTATATTAAAAAAAAAAAAAACTTTTACAAAATTTTTTTAGGTTTCCCAATGTTTGGGAAAAGTTGAAACAACACTTGCATATTGCTTACTTTTCGACTTAGTCTTACCAGTCATTTATCATTCATTAACTGCAGAATCTGTGCTACGTGCGTGTATGTCGATAAACATGTCACGGATTCCCATTCCAGTTTGGACTTAGAATGCAAACTCTAAGTTGGAGAACCCTGTACCTTTTTACTTTCTTAAATGTGTGTATATCTTAAGACTTTTGATAAAATAGCTTAAGTTGACTTAGAACTTTTTCACTTCGTCAGGCACTAAATTGCTTGGTTTTCACGCAACTTGGAATCAACTAAACATTTATAGAAGTAGCTTAAGTTCTCATCTTAATAATAAAAAATTAAAAATCATTTTTCTACCACCCGTCTAAATGTACAGACCTTAAAGCCACACCTGTTAAAGTCACATAAGTTGTTTTGCCAAAAGGCCTGTACGCATACAAAAGTTGGTTTGATATTTATTTGCAACAGCGCGCATGAAATCGAAAACCGCGCTCATATACCTGTGCCACGCTGCTGCTCCTTGGACATGTGGCTAAATGCCGGCAGGTACATACGTATGTATGTATCTGAATGCACGATTACAAATGTACTTATATATATATGTACATACACATACATGTTGGGAATTTTGTAATTTACTTAGCGCTCTTAGCTGAATTTACGAGTCTTACGTGTCCCTTTGGCATTTTATTATTTCCTTTGGTTTTGTGAAGAAAAAAAGTAGTTCTTTATAAGCCATTTGATATTCTCGGCAGGTATTGTAATCTTGCATTGCAGCATAAAAATTGGTTTTAACTCATATAAGAAAGCGAATCAATGCAAGTAGCATTATTGTGAGGGAATTTCGATGTATTTGCACGAAGAGGTTTACGCACCAATGTGCAGGTAATTGCTTTAAGTTGATGAAATTTTTATGCGTTTCTGCTGGGGATTTGTTATTTCATTTTTTCTGGTATCGAGGAAAAGTTTAAAAAAGTATGCAAGCACTTTCTTGATTTACAAATTTTAGACCTGAAAATTTAATCAACTAAAAATGTGGGTAAGGACAGACCTAAAAGCTGCCTCAGCATTAAGGGCGTGCAAAAAAAACAACTCCAACCACAATTACTAATGCGTGCGTTTAAGAGTTGCAGGATTATCTATGTTTATGTGGTTTTACGGAGATAAAAACAAGTATAAGGAAGCGCATAACTTCAGTTTGAACTCTACTTTTTATACCCGCTGCATATTTGAAATGCAAGTTTACATATAAGGATCATCATCAACTAAGGAACATGCCGAAGCCTAATTAAATTTTATATTACATCGTAAAAAATCTGCCCTGTGGCTTCAAAAAACCAATATCAAACGTTAGTTGATGTTGTTTTTGCTGGAGCAGTAAACTAGTGTGGTATAGCCACACTGTGCTGTTTCGATAGGTTGAGTCCAGTGGAGGAGAGGTGTTAGATGAGGGGTTTAAGAGGGCATGTGAAATAGTATCGTGTGGGGTGCCTTCACATTCCAGACATATATTAAGTGTGTCGGGGTCTATTCGAGATAAGTAGGACTTTTATCTACTGCAATATCCAGACCATTATTGAGCGGCCTTGGTAGTCTAGCGTAAGTGCATTAGCCTGCCATCCCAGAAGTTTGAAACGAACCATTCGAGGAGGGTTCGAATCCGATGTAAAGCACGGTTCTTGCACTTTTCCAAGTTTACCTGTTTCCCTGTTTCTAAAAAACAAAAAAAAAGGAAAATAAAAAAAAATGTATTCCTTAAACCCTAAAACTTATAGTTTCCATCCTTACTCCCGCACAATTAGTCAGCGGATTATTTGCATTGTGGCTGCTGAAACAAGCAATAACAAAGAAAAATACATTGCATCAGTGGCGTCAGCAAGAGGAAGCGGGGAACCGCGGTAATAGCGCAGACACACCAAATTTAGCAAAGTCCTCAACCATCTGTGCGATCCTTCTGGCAAAAAAATGTGAAACACAGATGACGCTCTAAGCAGTAGGAAGGTGTTGTTCCTAAGCAACGACAGGTGGGCATTCCCACTATTTAGGACTGTTAGCGGCGGTCTAGTCACCTACCCTGTAGAAATCAAATAGATTAACGAAACCAAAGCAAGACAAGTCTTGTCGAGGCCGAAAGGAGTGAACAAAGAAAAAAAAAAAAATTGAACCAACGTTAAGGGGTTCTCGTGAGGCAGCCGGAGCTCTTAATTTGCAATAGCAGGTGGTTGGCCTCCGATAACGAAATTTGGTGATCGGGGGTTTAGGAAGGTGGTGATAATCTCTCGATGAATGTTGTTTAAAGTCTGTTGTGTCTGTCCGCTCAAGTAGTTGCAGTTGTGTTTTGTACTGTATCTCGTCATTGTAGTTGAAAATACGCCCCTGACTCGCTCTTGAAGATGGCTTAGGCTCTAAGAAAGGTCTGCAGGGCTGATTCCTACGTTAACATCCAAGCAAAAATTGCTTGTTGAGCACTTCGCTTCGTCCTTAACCGGGAGCATGGAAGCCTCGTTGAGAAAGTTGTTGCAGGGGGGACATCAGGCGGCATCCCGTGGCTGTCCTGATTGCAGTATTTTCACAAGTCTGAAGCTTTGTCCACGGCGACCGCTATTAGAAACCACCTTTTCTACCTTTTTGTTGTTTCTTGCACGGAGAATCGAATCTACGCTCTTTCGTATGGTAGTCACGCAGCAACACATTAGGCTACGGTGGCCAACTAATAATAATAAGGGTGAATATATTAAGAAAAATTATCTGCCTACTTCTCTTAAAATGTATTTGTGCGTATTTCAATGTAAATTTAGTAATTTAAATGCAGGACAGGTAAAATTTCAAGAATCATCCCAAAAAGGGACAACAGTGGGAGAAGTTGTATAAATTTACTTAAACCAGCGAAAAGTTGTGTATTATAAATGAATAACCGCATACACACGTAATAAGTTTTCAGTTTTGGACGAGTAAATTAACAAATTTTAAAACAGACATTTGTATTTTTTTTCACCCTTTCATATCCCAAGAGTCAATGAGAGATATGCGACTAATATTATAAAAGTGGAAATTTGGGCTCCGGTGTCGGCCTTTGTCACAAAAGTTTGACAGCTCCATGTATAGAAAAAACAGAGAGAAGGAGTAGTGAAAATGGAGGAAAAAGAAATGGAATTGAAAGTGTGAAGAGTGAATAATGGGGCATGCTTTTAAAAACAATTCAATTATTATTCAGAAGGTGGAGAAGATGAACAGAAATTATTTTTGCCTTTGTGGGAAGTGGATGGATGTGCTTGCTGTCCACATTTTTTAATTTGAAAGCTACTTATATACTAAAATAAAACTTAACTAAGTTCAAAAATAAAAAAATAATAAAATAGCTGCTTCAATGTGAGGCCTTTTTCGAGTAACGCGTAACGAGTTATATAACTAACATATTTTGCGGCGAATTGAAAAACAAACGTTGGTGAACTTGAATTTCTTCAGAATGAGATTGCTTTGAAGAGGATGAAGTGGATTTAGAAAAATTAATAAAATGTGTAAATAAAAATTTAATTTGGCTATAATATTTATCAAATTTATTTTTAGTATTTTGCTTAAATGTACGCAGACCAATCCACAATAACTCATTTTTTTATTTCAATATCCAATTGTGGTTAAACGTTCATAATAAATTATTTATTTAGCAGCATTCGGGTTTTATGCAAATTTTATGTTTTTTAATATATATTTTTTTAATATGTTTTTTCTTCCCACGAATGGCTTTTTCATGTTTAAGTTGTTATGACTAACTGAGCTTTGCACAATGTTGGCACTTATATGGATTAGTGTGAGAATTATTATAATAATAATTATTAATTAGAATGAATATTTTGCGCTATTCAAGATTTTT
Organism: Anastrepha fraterculus; assembly: GCA_037575425.1. Lineage (NCBI taxonomy): Eukaryota > Metazoa > Arthropoda > Insecta > Diptera > Tephritidae > Anastrepha > Anastrepha fraterculus. Next base: position 42,334 of record JAYXIM010010296.1, read on the forward strand.
GCTAATATTTTTGCAAAGTATTTCTAAAAATAGTTAAATTTGAAATTTATGCTTTTTATTAGAATAATAAAATGAAGATTATATTTCTTAAAGCCAATAGCCCTAATTCGCTAAAATATTTACTAAATGAATTTATAACAATTAATTTTTGTAGGCATAAATTTTATTATTTGATGTAGGCAGGTAAAATGGTTGAAGTGCACCTGCCACTCCTCAAGTAGCACTAAAGCGCCGTTTTTATACCATTATGAGACCTCCAACAGGTAGATATCTACAGCGAGTCAGAGCTGTTGATATAATGAAGAAGATTGTTTGGATTTAGGTTGGCGCACTGCCCCAGGCTATCGAAGAAAGGAGCTCCCAGTGACCTTAGTCGTCTAGCTGCCAAACCCGGGCATTTACAGAGAAAATTCTCTACAGTCTCCATCTCTGAAAGGGCCCCACAGCTTCTGCAATGTGGGTTAAATGAAAACCCTAGCTTTCCCGCGTGTGTGCCGATCGTCCAATGACCGGTAAACACAGCTATGAGTTTGCAAATTGAATGAGTCCAAAGAACTTTCTGAGTCCTTCGTATATCGCATTGCGGCCAAAGGGTTTTCGAAATAGCCCATGAAGAAATGGAGCTCCATCTTTTCTGCGCTTTCATGAGAAAGAATTTGTGCAGTTCTCTTTTAACAACTGTCAAGGCGATGGCGATGACCGGGTCGAAGGTCTCTGAGGCCAATTCAGTGCCCTTCCTGGCAAGCTCATCAGCAATTTCATTTCCGTCTATGTTCATATGTCCTGGAACCAAGGTCAGGGAAATGTTACCTGCGCACCCAAGATATTTGATCTCTTCTTTACGTTCTGCATCATGGTGTCGTCACAGCCTTAATCGCTTGACTATCAGAGAAAATGTTAATATCTCCTTCACTCCTGCGTTCCCTAAACATTTTGCATGCCGGTAAGAGCGCAAAGACTTCTGCTTGAAAAACACTAGCAGTGTTTGGCAGTTTAAAGGAGATAGATAAATTGGCTGATTTAGAGAAAACCCCCGCTCCAACTCCCGATTCCATCTTGGAACCGTCAGTGAAGACAGAGGTGCAAGCTTCGGTGCAGATTTTCCCCTCGATCCAATCCTGCCTATTTGGAAAGACTGCTCTAGCACGACCCTCAAACTCTAGTTTGTGGATAGGGATATCTATTCGAAGTTCGGAGAAATACGGTGTTAACTGCCCGAAAATGCTACCATGTCCCTTGAGAGATTGTCTCCAGAGGCTAATCTCCTTTAACCTGACTGCCTGTGAGCTGCGAGGAAAATAACGTAAAAGTCGATGAAAAGTAAATGTAGAACGAGATTCAGGGCAGCACTGGGTAAGTTTTACATTCCCCCGATACCATCAGGACCAAGCCATCGGCGTATGCTACTACCTTAACCCCACCCTTATTTAGCATTATCAGAACTTCGTCAATTGCAACTAGCCAAAGTAGGGGCGAAAGGACACCTCCCTGCGGCATCCCCTGTGATGAAAAGTAAATGTAGAACGAGATTCAGGGCAGCACTGGGTAAGTTTTTCATTCCCCCCGATACCATCAGGACCAAGCCATCGGCGTATGCTACTACCTTAACCCCACCCTTATTTAGCATTATCAGAACTTCGTCAATTGCAACTAGCCAAAGTAGGGGCGAAAGGACACCTCCCTGCGGCATCCCCTGTGAACGATTATTTGATGTACTTTTGCTTCTTTATTATTGCTGCATTGCCAAGTGTTAACTTAATAGTCTTTTTAATATATTCAACTCTTTTCAATAATTAAAAAATAATGAAGGCGTAGCAAATAAATCTTTCGGTTGGTCTGACCGAACTCCTATTATAATTTGCGGTATGTCCGTCCAGTTTAAATTAAAGTTCAATGCGGCATGCGCGCTTTTCATGTGAAACTGTTTCATACTCAGAGGTTTTCAATTGCTCACCAAGGACAGGCCGTGATTTATTTTACTATTTTGTTTAACAAAAGAATTTTGATAATTTTTTGTATCTCAAAATATGTTTTTATTGGTATTTTTTTATATCCTTTAATTTAAAAACAGTTTTGTAAATTTTGTAATTTGTTTTGAATTAAGACTTTATTCTTCTTCTTCTCGATTGGCGCGATAACCCCTTACGAGTGTTAATTTTATTCGTCGAGAGAGGACTTTACTTCTAAATTGCCTACTTAGTTCAAAGTAGCACTTGTGGGCAAGAGAGATTCTCCGTTGGGTTTCAAAGCTGACATTATTGTCGGTGTTAACGCTGGTTCCCAGATAAACGTAGTCTCTTGCAACCTTTTTGCTTTATACTCGTACAATAGTATATAGTAGTAGTATATACATAGTATATATATACAATAGTATTTTTTGACATAGAGTTATCGGTCCATATTTCTTCGAAAATGAGGATGAAACTCCGGAATCGATTTCAGGAGCTTCTTACAGACATTGATTGAAAACTTTTTACGGCCAATGGCGCAGCAGTATCCTAATTTGTGATTTCAACAAGATGGAGCAACTACGCATACTCCTAGGCAAACTATGTACCTGCTGCGTGAAATTTTTGACGAACGTCTGATTTCCAAAAATTCAGATTTCCCTTGGCCACCACGTTCGGCAGATTTGACTGCGCCCGACTTTTTTTTATGGGAATATTTAAAAGACAAAGTTTATCTTAATAAACCAGAGACTATTAGACAGCTGAAGTAAAATATTCGAGACGAAATACTGAGCCTTCAACCAGAAACATTATGTGGTGTAATGGAAAACGCGTTAAAAAGAGCAAATCTTTGTATCGAGAAAAATGGTGGACATTTGTCTGATGTAATATTTCATACATAATTTCCATAAAATATATTCAATGTATAAAAACAATTAACCAAAATAAATGATTATTGCAAAAGTTATTTGTGTTTAACAATAGTAGGTCTTGTCTGTTTTTTTTTATAGGTATTTTCGTTTTTTTTTTTATCATATGCTTTTCCTAGGTTTTATGTATTTTTCTCATTTGTTTTATTATTTTTTATATTTTTTTATATTTTATAGTTTTTTATATTTTTGTAATTTTTTTTTCCATTGCTTTATTTCTTAAGCTTGTTGTTTAAATATACGCAAATTTATTTTTTTCTGTTTTCATTTTTCGCACTGCCTTTCTTTTCATAATAATAAACAAATATAAAGGTATTTCTATTCCTCTCATTTGCTCCAGCTTTTTGTACATTTCTGTTTTTTTTTTTCTCAACTTAACCCTCTACCGCATATAACGCCAAATATGGCTTTTACCTTTGATTGTGTTGTATTTTTATAAAAACGGGACTTAATCTAAAGAGAATAATAATTATCACATTCTATGGTTTGTTTTCTTCTCATACGCAAAACTAAATATTGTCAACAAGTGTTTTAGCTACCTTTTCCGTTATCTTTTTTTGAGTGCTTCAAGTGTGAGAACAAAAGCAAATTTTGAAGTGATCTATGTGCACTATTGCATAAAAAATAAAAGCAAGACTACAGCAAAAAATATATATTTGTATAGAAAGTGAAGTTATTTTTTGAATAAAAATATAATTTATATGAAAAGTAAGCATCTTGTGTTTGATTTTTTGTAATGTAAAAACTGACGAAGCCATATATGGTGTTTCATGCACTAAGGTAAATAATGAACTAACATATGTGTATACATATTTCTGTTTTGTTTTTTGATAAATCGCAATGGAATTCCCTAGAAATGAATGTACGATCATTTTATGGTAACTTAAAGTATGTTTATGAAGTTAATAGAGGTGATCAAAGTGATGATGACTACATATCTGATACCGACGAAGGAGACTTTATAAGTAAACCGCCAGAACAGGAGCATATTTATGTACCAGAGACTGATGATACCGATGACTCAGATGACTATAACAAGCCTTCTACATCAAATGCAAAATCTGCTAAAAAGCCTAGACCTCCAATTTGGAAAGAAATTTGTTTGCCTCCTTATTCCAGTGAAAATTTTCCATTTCAAGGAGATTCAAAGCTTCCTGACTTTATTGAGGAAGTGGAGACACCAGCAGATATGTTTAATTTTATTTTCAATGACGATTTGATGAACTTTATTGAACTATATCGAATTTAATTGCATTACAAATGGATATAAAATATAAACCTGCCAATATTACTCGGAACGAGATTGATCAGTTTATAGGTGAACTCAAGTAAAAAAGTTAAAAAAATTACTTATAAAAATTATTTCAGGCATAACAATATACAGGTCTTTGATAAAACTACCATCATCCAGACATTATTGGAACACATTCATTGGCCAAGACTTTGTACGTAACGCTATGACATCTAACAGATGGGAAAACATCAAACGATTTTTACACTTCAATAATAATGAAAATATAAGATCACCTGGTGAACTCGGGTTTGATAAGCTCTTTAAGATTCGACCATTGCTAGACAAAATTCGTGCTCGATTGTTACTTGTATCCAAAGAAGAACATTTAGTGGTTGATGAACAAATAATTCCCACAAAGTGCCGCCATCACCTCTAACAGTACAATCCAGCTAAACCCCACAAATGGGGACTCAAAAATTTTGTCTTGAGCGGAGTTTCAGCTTTCAGTTACGATTTTGATATATTTGCCGGAGCTCAAAGCGATACATTCCCGGAAGGAGCACCAAATATAGATATGGAGTAAGTGGAAATGCAACGAGACTAGCAGCTACAATACCAAAAGAAAAAAACGATCAACTATTTTTTGATAATTGGTTTAACAGTCCGAAGCTTCAGGTGTATCTAATGAAAAATGGTATATTACCTTTAGGCACAGTAAGGTTAAATCGTGTAACAAATTGTAAGATGCCAACCGAAAAAGAAATGAAAAAGTTAGGCCGTGGAAGTATGGTTGAAAAAGTAGCAGATATTGATGGAGTTGAATTTGGTCTCGTCACTTGGTTTGACAACAAAGTGGTAAATATTCTTTCAACCTATGTCGGATGTCACCCTATGTCAACGAAAAAACGGTACTGTAAAAGAGAGAAGAAGTATATTGAAATCAATTCTCCTAGGGCAGTTGATATATATAATTATTATATGGGTGGCGTTGATTTACTGGATTCTTTACTAGGCCTTTATAGAATACAACTGAGGACAAAAAAATGGTATAAAAAGATTTTTTTTCATATGATTGATATGTGCGTTGTCAATGCTTGGATTTTGTGGCGTCGAACGAAAGTCGAAAGAATATATGCCATTGTTTGACTTCAAGCTTGCAATAGCTGAACATCTTTGCAAAGTTGGTAAATTGAAAAAACGAGGACGACCTATATCCACACCCTCAAACTCTCCATCGGCAAGTAGAGAAAATATACCTACCAGCAGTAAAAGAAGAAAGCGACAGGATTTCCCCTTGAGTTCTGTGCGGACGGACTAGGCCATTTCCCGAAATGGATGAAAAACCGACAACTTCGTCAAAATGATTGCTCTTTTCGCTCATACACTTTTTGCGAAAAGTTCAACGTGTTCTTGTGCTACAACGACAAAAGGAACTGTTTTACAAGTTTCCACAAACAATAAATTTTTTCCCAAAAATAACTCTAAACGCATATAAGGCCATATATGGCTTCATTTTTTTTCTTCCAAACCGCCAAGTGAATTTTTTAATTTTTGTTAAATACGCAATAAATTACCCTCAATCAACATAAATTTACGGTGTTTTATTTATTTTCATTATTTTAAACATGTCCATGCAGTAGAGGGTTAAAAACTTTTTAAATATAATTTTAAATTTGAAGGTGTTAGGATTAGTCAGAGGCCCGAAAAAATCATTATTTTCAATAATATCATATAATAATAATAATAATATAATAAAAATACATTTTTTTGCTAGTCAATTACTTTATTTTACAAAAATAAAAACATAGCATTAATACATCATATTTCGACTTGACTTTAACAAAAAAAAACCTAATACTAATTGTAAGAATTATCGCTGTTTGTGTGGAGTCCCTATCTCCAGAAGTCCCTTACGGTGATCATCACAAGTCCTTTGAGATTCATCTAAAATCAATCGGACAAGAGATATTAGTTTTATTAATTAACAGGAATTAATTTTCGGATTTTCGAAAAAAAAACCGACAATTAACTGTTTAAAAAAAATCGAAATTTTTGGAAAAAAATCCTTCAGGCACGAGTTTTTTATGTTTTTCAAAATCAGTATAAATTTTATTGAAATCTACCAAGTGGTTTTTAAGTTACAGTGATCACCAGTTCAAAAAACATAGTTTTGAGAAAAACGCATTTAAAGTTTTTGCTTTTTTTGTTTTGCTTTTGCCCAAGCGCCTTTTGTTAATTCTTAAATAACTCAAAAAGTGTTTGTCGGATTCACTTCAAATTTTCACACAATAATTTTAAGATATTTATTTACTTTAAGAAAATGCAAAAAACAAGAAATTAATTTTTTGAAAATTCTGACTACTTGTAACTCCTTAAATTCTTTAAAACTTTTTTCAATAAGTATGAAAATTTTTGGTTTTTCTCTCTTTAGTTTTATTTTGTGCTTAATTTTTTTTTTTAATAATTTTTTAAAATTTTTTTCTTTTATTTGTTTTAATTTTAATTGTATTGAATTTTTTCTACTTTGTTTCCTTTTTTTACGTTTTCGTTAATTTTGTTTCCTCATTTTTTAAATTTTTAAAGTACAATTTAAATTTTTTCGACTTTTTTTAAGTCATTAGTTAATTAGTTAGGCAATATCAGCGATCCATTCAGTACCAACGCAGATGGAAGGCAAGGTTGTCCCCTGTTGCTCCTTCTCTTCGTCATCGTCCTTGATAACATCATGAGCCAACTGGCCCTTCACAAAAAAGGCATTGTGTGGAATTTCTCCAGTCATCTTGAGGACCTGGACTTCGCTGATGGCATCTGCCTCCTCTCTCACAAACTCTCTGACATGCAAGCGAAGGCGGGTAAACTAGTCGCGCTGGCACGCACTGTCGGATTGGAGGTCAACATCGCCAAGACCAAGGCTATGAGAGTTAACCACAATAACGCAAGGCAATAACGCAAATTTGTGCTTATTTTTATGTTTGTGCAATTGGTTTTTATATTTACTTTTATGTTTAATGTTTGTAAATCATTAACCATTTGTTTTAATTTTAAAATCTTTTCATTTTTTTCTCAATATTTTTAGTATTTAGTATTTATGCTAGTTTTTTTCTCAATTGTTTCAATTCTTTAGTGTTGTTTTAGAATGTTTAACTTTAATGTTTAAATTTTTTTTAAACCATTTATTATTAAATCTTTGGTTATTTTTCTCTTACTAGTTTTAATTTTAAAACTTATTTTTTCTACTTTCTACCGTTTCCTTGTTTTACTTATTTTATGCTTTGTTTAAAATATTTTAGGTAAATTTTTTTCTCGCTTTAGTTTAAATGTTTAAATTTTTTGTGCTTATTTGTGTACTTTTGTAATTTTAATTTTTTTTAATATGTTCGCCTTTGATCTTTCATCTATTTTTTTTTGATTTTTTCTACTCTTTGGCATGTATGCTAATTTTCTTCTGTCAATTTTGTAAATTTTGTAATGCTTAATTTTTAGAAGATTTATATTAATTTTGTTTTCTCATATGTTCAATTTTGTTTTAGATTTCATATTAATTTTAGTTTTTCTTTCTTGTTTTTTTTGTTAAGAATATTTATGTTTACTATTCTTTGTATCTCTTGAGTTTTAATTTTTGGTCTTGATTCTTTTGTACTCTGTCTTGTTTTCTGTTTTAAGATAGTTATGTTTTTCTTTTAGTTTAGTTTTTTAAATTTGATTTTGTCTTTATATTTTATGTTTTCGTAATTTTTAGCATTCGTACGTATTCCCCTTCATTTGCTTTAATTTTAAAATGTTTTTTCTCCCCTTCACCTAGGACCCACGGGGATATATATGTATGTCTATGTCGATATAAAAACAATGTATTACATAAATGAATATGCAAATGCGTGGCCATTCGCATATGTTTGAGTTCATGCGAAAATTTTCGTTTTGTTTTTATACATTCATTTATGTCTACGGCCCATTGAACTCGCGCAAAGTCACTGCTGTCATTTCTATTCAATTTTGTCGCCGCTCGATTGTTTTTTTATGCAAACTCAGTTTCTGCTCAGTTTCACAATATGAATTGCAATTTGAAGTGGAAACATTTTCACAAATCGTTTGTTGACTTTTTCAATTTTCCACATTTTTATGCGATTTTGTTTTTGTTTTTCATAAACGTGTCAAGCACATATACACATACAAGTGCGTACAAAACTGCAACGTTCTGTGCGATTTCTAAGAGAGAGTACTCGTATAGGTTTGCCAATAAGTATGCGAGTATACAAGGAATGAATTAAATATGGAATTCACTAGGGCTTGAATAAGATAACGGTTGCTGAATTGAAAAGTGTTGTACAATGATACAGTTTTGCACGTCACTGCAGTTGCATATGTATGACTATGTAAATCAGGGCGCAGGCACGCAATTCTTTTAGGTTTTTTTGGGTTGTCAAAACACGCTTGACATTCTGTGATAAGCCTCTTACATAGCGACACACCAATTTGCTAACAATTTTAATTTAATTAAATTTGCTTTATGCAAAAACGTATATTTATGTGTGTTGGTGTAGGAATTTTTATATATTTCTTGTTGCGACGGGTGGTCAATCGACTGGTTTCTTTCTAAATCTTACTTCGGGTTATGAAATTCATCGCTCGATGCTTAAACAAAATTAAATCTGAAATTAAATAATAAATGTAGATAATATTCTATTTAGCTAGCATAAGCGCATTGCAGTTGATGGGGAGTACTTCGAAGGCGCTAATATCGCTTTTGAGGAATAAACTTGCATTTTGAATATCTTCACAGAACTTTTTGATCAATGTAGTAGCTGACCGCAAAAAAATGGTAAGCAAAGAACTACTTGGGTAGTGATTATTTTGTATTTGGCCTACCCACTACGCACACCTATGATCTCACTGCGAAGAGAGAAAGAGTTGTTGTTGTGGTTGTAAGAGCATAAACATTCTCCACACACTTTTGGAAATGCGGTTGAAGTTACTATCCCGAACCACTATGAATTAGTACCCTTATGATTTCTTCACATATACACCCTGTTGCAAAATTATAAGATCACCACAATTTTTTTTATAAAAATATAGCTCATACTACAATAAAAACTTTGTAACGTAAAGTTTGAAACTGGGTAAAAAATGTTTTAAAATTTTTTAAAATTTCATGAAAACTTTCAACTGTTAAAGCAGAGTTTCTAAAATTTTTCTGGGTATACAGTTTTATAGCGTATTGAATTTTGATATAGCAAAGCCTCAATTTTATGTGAGTAAAAATACCGTTGCTTTTTGGCAAATTATTTTTTTTTTGTTGACGGTTATAGGCTTTTACCGTCCATATAAAAAAAATAGAAGCATGTGCAAAGTGGCGCAAAAATAATCATCGTATTCTGTTTTTGAATAACTTAAATAAAAAAAATTATTTTGAGTGATGAAAATTTTATTTTGATTTTCACATATAATTGGAGCATGTACAAGGTGGTGCAAAACTAGTCATCCTGTATAATAACTGTAATAAATAAAAAAACTAGGGTCTGTCAGACTCACGCACGGTAGAAGTGAAACTTCTAAGTTGGTTGTTCCATGCATGGGAGCCCCGGTTTAGACCTCTCCTCGACTTCTAGATTACTTTTTGCATGCATGGTAGCCCCAAATCTCAATTCCATATTTCCAGATTGGAGCAATTATCGTTCGATAAATAAGTACTTTATTTTGCAATGATAGATTGGACTGAGGTCCAAGTAGCCAGTACAATTTCTTAAAACGATTTTTAACTTTATTTCGCTTTTTCTTTATATGCTCCTGCCAGTTTAATTTCGAGTCGATCGTAATACCCAGGTATTTCGCTTTGGTGTCAATATTCACGTCAGACATTATCAATGCTAACTGGTTCAATGGTTGTCCTTCGGTTTGTGTAGTTTACTTGTATTGTTTTGTCAGCGTTCATTTCGATGTTCCATTATTTGAACCAGTTTAATGTCACATTTAATTCGTTTTGTAAATTTTGTTTTGCGACTTTTGTATCTTTATGAGATATCATGAGGACTGTGTCATCTGCAAATGTTGCAATCATGCTGTTTTCTGACTTCGGTTCCGGTAGATCAGCCGTGTACAATAGATACAATGTTGGTCCTAAGACACCGCCTTGGGGAATGTCTGCGTTCATAGGTTGAATGTCTGAACATGCGTCGTTATATTTAACATAGAATTTCCTGCCTTGGATGTAACTCTTAAGCATAAGGTAAAAGTCATTAGGTAGTTGTGTTTTTAATTTATGGAGTAACCCAGGGTGCCACACTTTGTCAAAAGCTTTAGCTACGTCGAGGTATATGGACATGCACACTCTTTTTTATTCAGGTCGTCATTAATTTTGTGAACTACTCTATGAATCTGTTGGATTGTTGAATGGTTTTTCCTAAATCCAAATTGGTGTTGGGGTATCAGATTCATGCTTGTTATAATAGGATTTATCTGGTCAAATAATATTTTCTCGAAAATTTTTGATATTGTCGGTAGTAGGCTGATTGGGCGATATGATGTCGCTAGTGTAGCGTTTTTGTTAGGTTTCGGGATCGCTATAATTTCAGCTACTTTCCAGGTACTAGGGAAATATTTGAGACTTATAGCAGCATTGAAAATATTTCTTAGATAAATTATTGCCTTGTCAGGCATATGCTTCATAATTGTTCCCGAAATTTGATCGTATCCAGGCGATTTATTGTTCTTTAGAGTTTTTATTAATTGTTTTATCTCCGTAAGTGTGATTTTTTTAATTTGCTGCTTATTCTCGTTTGCTGCATAAGTAAGATTTATGTCGTTATTATTATTTTCAAAAGTATCTTCAAAATGTTGAGCTAAGACCGTTGCTTTTTCTGAAGAGGTTCGGGCCCATTTCTCTTTAGTTGTTTTTATTGGTGGTAAATGTATTGTGGCGCCCACCACTTTTTTCGTCGCCTTCCAAAGTGTGTAGTTTGAGGATTTTGTTGCGTTAATATTTTTGAGATAATTGCTAAATCTGTTTTTAGACCTTTACCTATCATATAAAAAAAAATTGGAGCGCGTACCAGGAGGCGCAAAATTAATCATCCTTTAAATAAAAATAATAAAAAACAAATGTCTGACGTACGACGCCATTTGCAAAAATTATAAACCTTCCCACAGAGTGATTAATTTTGCGCCACTTTTTATTTTGTGTTTTGTTTGCGCTCATTTTACGGAATCGAAGAAATATTACTCCTATTTTAAGGCCTGCATATTCTTTCATATTTTGAAGTGGAGTATTCAGAAGAAAAGTCACGCTAACCGCAGATGAAATGACTTTCGTGCTCATCAATTTCATCATCAGTGTATAAAGGCGGCGAAGGCTATTTGGTATTTGGTATTTGGTATTTTGTATTTTATATTGAAATTATTTTATGTAACATTTTTCTACAATTACTGTTGGCTTAGTAATAATTATTCCCGTGATCCAACCAGCAGTTAATTTATTGATTAATGGCCACTATAAGTGACTAAAAACTGCTCTCTGAATTCTGACATTAGACTAACCGACTTTTCTACTATAATTAGTTGCTAGAAATTGAATTATAAATACCTCGAGTAAACTTCATTAATATTCCATGCTTATTGATGAAGTGTTCGTAAATTCCTCTCATTAATATTTTTAGCTTTCACATCACATTAATCATAAACGAGATTGTATGAATTTATCATTTTCACCGATAAGCTCTAACAAGGCTTTGCAATCTCATGCATGGCTGCGCAAACTAAACAACCAACACATGCATATGTACGTCTGTATGCATATATGTATGCATGTATGTTGGATATATTGACGGGGAAACGTCAGCAACCAGAGTGCACAAATACATAAATAATTGATAAGGCTGTCAGATGCCAAAAGCAAAAAAAAAAAAAAACAAAAAAAACTAACAAACAGGAAAGTCAAAATAAATGAATAGAAAGTGGAAAAGTTCGGTAAAATTGGGAAATAAGTAAAATATTCAAGCGTAAATGTATAAACATTGATAAGGCTTGGGATTAACTTGAACTAGTAGTTATAAATCGAATGAAACAGAGCCAAAAAAAAAGAACGAAAATACAACAAAAAAGTAAAAAAAAGCGAATTCGTAATCGATAGTTATTTTTTTATTTTTCCAAAAGCAAAAAAAAAAAAACGCGGCAATGCTGGAGAAGCACATATGCACGTGCATACATTTATATGAATAAATAAATCCAGTTATAGCTTCATTCATACTGCGTGTGGCGAGCAGAGATACACAACTTTTTTTTGCACGAAATTTCCGCAAAGTCAGCAATTTATTCCAACTTAGGCAAATACAGTTGTGATCGGAGAGAGGTTATGGAGAATAATTGCTAACAGTAATGAAATATTTATATAAATTTTTTTGCGATGCTTAGCTGTTAGGCTTAAAGCTTTATTTGGCTTACAGCACACAATTAAACAAAATTCGTATCTATCCCTACTATAAGAAAACTATAGAACCGTCATGTCTTTATAGTAGAAATATTATTAAAAAATCATGTAGAGCATTCAACGGAGTAAACTTTTTCTGTCCGCTTGTTCCAGCTTATCTCATTTACGGATAAACCAAATTTGGCGAGCCTTTCACTGATAGGTAGACATATTTTCTGAACAGGATATATATAGGCTATTGCTCTTCTTAGAAATGAGCTATAGGTTAGGTGCTGCTGGTGTCGAAATATTTCAAAATTTTATTTTTATGTTCCAATTAGCCTCATATACAAAACATAACCTGCTGAGATGATTCCACCTCATCCTCCGGACAGCTTCTGCAGAAAGGTCTTTAAGCAATCCCAAGCCTCACCGGAGGAGTGAGCACGCAGACGCAGCACGCATGAGGATGAACTCAAAGTTTTAAGAATACTAGAATGTCCGCAGTTTAAGTTGAAATTATGACCCGAACACCTCAATCTGGTTGTGGTGCGTACAGCGGTACTTTTCACTGCCATGTTCACGGGTATCACATTCGGTATGAACAATATTTTACAAAAATAATTGAAATTACAAAATAAATAAATAAATCGGAATTTCGATGATACATTTTGGTTGAAGTAATGTGTCAATCACGACTTGAACACAAACATTTCAAGAAATTGACATATTATTTGAGCTTTGATATTCATTCGCTGCAAAATTTAACTTCAGATGTCCGAGAAAACCTAATCCACTTTTGCTTTGCGATGCACCTCGAGATACGCCTCACAATCTATAAGCACACCTGAGGCTTCAACGTTTAATTCCATTTCAAAGACCTCACCTGTTAGTGTAGTGCTTCGAGACTTGCTAGTGGAACCCTCGAAAAATCTCTGTTTGTGTATAGATTCCCAAAAGAAGCTTCATATGCCTCTTTAGAACAGGGTGGAGATATTAAAGAAGGGCCGTCAACATCAGACCATTAACCGGCTTATAATAATAATTTTGAAGAAATCAGCTGATTTTTGACGTAATACCTGTTACAGGTGACAGGTGTGACAGGTGTTTGTTTACGAAAAAACTACGATTATTCGAGTCATGTGGGTCATAAAATCAATGCAGTCACTATTCATATTAATTTTATGCCATCTGAACTACGATGTACAGAATGCAGAGGTGTGACCAACATCAGATTATTCTCTCGCTCTCGCTCTCTTAGCGATTTTTCAGGAATCAGCTGATTTGCTGACGTAATAGAAAAAGTGACTGCTGTTTGTTTACAAAAAAACTGAGATTATGTTGGTGATATATGGAAAAATGGCCTTTACAAATGGCAGGTACAGCTGCATTCACTCTCATAATTTTATTTCGGATCGCCAAACCGATTAACTGATTATAATCGATTATCATTGTCTTTAGAGCACACCAGCTATACAATTTTGCATGTATGATAATCTCTCAATAGCCACGAATGTATCCGTCTACACGGGGGATCAGTTTAATTCCACTTCTTCAATATGACATGTGGAAAAAATGGTATTTCAAGGAGAAACTGTGGCATTCACCTGCGATACTATTGCATTCAGTTATTTTCCCAATATATAGACAAAAATATAAATGGATATATGCACATATACATACTCGTATATATGGATATTATCTTTTTCCGTCGCCACTATCGAACTTTTTCTTATCACTTCTGATAACGGGTATATTTGCCATTTAACTGAAAGGTACTCTCGATGGCAACCAGCCAATCCGCAATAACACAATTTTCCTATTATAATAACTCTCGAATTGGCGCCTGTCGCATAAATTCCAATCAAATTGCGGTTAACGTACGTCATAAATTATTTAGCAGCTTTCGGTTTTTGTGGAAATTTTATGTTTTTTAATATCCTTTTTTTTATTTGTTTCTTCATGCCATCACTCGAATGGTTTTTTCCTGTTGAAGTGTGTATGACAAAGTGGGCGTCATTATTGGCTTTGCAATGGCTTGTGTTGGGACTTATATGGATCAGTGGTAGAATTAGTGTTTTTTATCGCAAAGTGCTTTCACTGTGATAGCAGCTGACTTTTGCAATCATTTTTGCAGAGTCTTGCCAATAGTAACCATTGTAAGCGGTTTAAGTTTGAATTTCATTTTATTTATCATTCGAACGATGAAACCAATATTTTATTATTCGATGTGTTCATGTTGTTGTAGTTGTAGTTAAAAATAGTGGAAGTATTGCGCATGCTTCCGTGGGTGTAGTAAGCGCCACGATTGTGCAGGAAATGTAATGAGCCGAGTACAAGGGAAACCGTGAAGCCTCTTCTGTGCTACAGTCGGGCTCTCTCGGAGACTAGACTATACCACCTAGGTGCTCTCAGCTAGAAAGGCTAGAATTTATCCTTGAACAGGAGCTTGGGCGACTCTCAAAAATTGCGAACAGTCCTCGCATCTTGAATGAAAAAAATTATCCTGATCTGATATCGCTATGGAGCAAAATGATCGTTGCGTTGCTTCGGCCAGCCAGTATACTCTAACCTAGTAAGTGCCAGGAGGTTAGGGAAGCTTGTAAATGGTTGCCACAGGACAACTGGTATTTATTTAATTTTTTAGTTAGTTTTATTTATGTTGTAATGTTTTTAAATGCTTTAAACGCCCTTGGACAGGCAATGGCAAACCTCCGAGTGTATTTCTGCCAAAAAAAACTCCTCATAAAAAATATCTGCCGTTCGATGTCGGCTTAAAACTGTAGGCCACTCCATTTGTGCAGAACAGCGCCAAGACGCACGCCATAAATAAGAGGAGGAGCTCGGCCAAACACCCAAAAAAGGTGTAAGCGCCAATTATATTTTTATTTTTTTATGTTTCTTCTTCTTTCATTTAGTTCAATTATTTGAAACATTTTTTTGTTTTTTAATTTTCAATTAAGATGAAGATTTACATTTTTTATATTGTAACAATTTTTTTATTTTTTTTTGTATTAGCAAAGCATTTGTTTTTTAAGCAATTTAAGCTTTTTTCAAGACTTTTTAATTCTCTTCACTTTCTTTTATTAGGTGCGCAACTAAGTTCTCGCTGTTTTTTTTATGACAATACAACTTTATTCAGAAAAATGGTTACAAGTGAAAAGTATTGCCCATCGTTGGCTACCAGTTTTCCCATCTTTTTGGTAGATCTCGTATGCCGTCACGGTAAAACTGTTCACTTTGAGGCTATCCACGGATCAAGCCATTTTTTGATGTCTTCATATGAATGGAACTGCTGGTAAGTTAGACCATGTGCCATCAATCAGAACAGGTGATAATCGGAAGGTGGATAGGGTAAGATTTCCCATTTCAGTATTTCCAGGTAGGTTTTAATGGGTTTGGCAACGTGAGGCCGAGCGTTGTCATGCTGTAGAATCACTTTTTCATGCCTCTCCGCGTATTGTGACCGCTTCTCGTGCAGTGCTCGGCTCAATCGCATCAATTGAAGTCGATACCTATCCCCAGTGGTTTAACAGTTCATAATAAATAACACAAATTTGGTCCCATCAAATACATAGCATAACCTTCGCTGCGTGAATATTCGGCCGAGGCGACGACGTGGAAGCATGACTGGGTAGTCCCCATGACTTTATAGTATTTGGATTGCTGCAATGAATATATTTATCCATTTTTCATCACCCGTCTCGATGCGATGAAGAAAACCCTTCCTTTTTTGTCGCTGAAGCAGTTATTCCCAGGCGAAGCGTCGAAAAAACGACATTCAAAATCCCTCGGTTTTAACTCATAAGGAACCCAAGTCCCCTGTTTTTGAATAATCCCCAAATCATGCAATCGTTTGGAAATGGATTGGCGGGTAACTTCTAACACTGAAGTAAGCTCTTCCTGCGTGTGACACGGATCCCCACTGAGCAATGCTTTCCATTCAGCGTCTTCAAAGGTTTTTGGCCTTCCTTCACGCGAAAATCACCGTCTTTGAAGCGACGGAACCAATCTCGGCACATTATTTCACTTAAAACAGCATCTCCATAAACTTTTTGTAACTCTCGATGCGCTTCAGCCGCCATTTTTTTGAATGAAAGAGGAAAATCAACACTTCCAGCAAATGACGATTATTCGGCACAAAATCAGACATTTTCGCAAAACCAAAAGTATATGATACCAAAACAAAATCACTAATGTGTCGAAGCAGTTTGTTTACCACATGTCTAAGCTTGGCTTATGACGCTTAGGTTATGTTAGAATCGACTAGTACACACTGCTGGCGGCATCTATATATTAACAAACAGCGGGAACTTAGTTGCACACGTAATAATTTTTCATACATACATTTTTTTGTGTTTTTCATTAGATTTTATTTTAATATTTTCTATGTTGATAATTATTATTAATTATTGTTTATTTGATTAATTTTTATATTTATATTAATTTTTTCTTAAATTTGCTTAAAAAATTTCAATCTGTTTTAGAACTTTTAACTTTTTAATTTAATATTTCAATGGTTTATATAATCTCCTCGATAATCCCTTTGCATTTCTGGTGTATATATACTGTGAAACTTATTATAATTCAATCAATTAATTGCTAAATTAATTGGCCCTAACCTTTAGTTTAATTGAAATAAATTATCAATGAGTCAATAATATTATGCCTCAAATTGAATTCAAATGACCAATACTTAGTAATTTCGAATTAAGTATGTAAATACGTAATATTTTCAATCTCATAGCAAAATTAAATTGCCTCACATTTCTCTTTTTTGGCGCTCATCTCTGTTTTTTCTTCAATTATTTAATCTTTCACACACTGCAATTATAGCAATTAGAGCAGAACACAAGTGTTTTATTTCAATTATTGACAACATTGCGTGGCATTAAAGTTAAAAATAGCGCCCAACGCACTCGCGTTTTTTTCGACGTATACTTTGCAAGTCCATTAAATAAATTTTATGAAGTGGAGAATGCCAAAAAACGCACCATGAACAGCTTCAAATAATAAAAAATATTCATTTCATAAATTAGATGATTTATTTTTATAAATATTTTATTTCAGCACTGAGATCTAATAAAATGTGTGCACTGGGAAATATTTTTCGAATTTCGACGTAAGTGCCTTGGCGTGCTGTCGCGATGATTTTTGCTATTTTACACTTCTCAGTGTTTTTGTTTTAGCTCTTACATAGTTTTGTTGTTGCCGCGGCAGCCATATTCGTCGTCGCTTTTCTCGTTTTCCTCAAATGTGGTTGCATGTGGTCGTTGCAACTGTTCTGCTTGGGTGCGTATGTGGGATGGTTTTTTTTATGCTCTTCGCTGATGTCAAGGTTGCGTATACGCCATGCAGTACATTTTATTGATGGTTTGTTAAGTGCGCCTTCTTCTCTATGTTTGCCAAATTCATGACACATTTTTGTTTATTTTTGCTTTAATATCCTATGAAATAAAGTGTATAGTTTCAAAATATTGCCAATACAAGCAGATGCTTCTATTTTTATCTATTAATTTTAAATTGTATATGTTGTAAAAATAGTTTTTTAGTGCTGTTGAGCTCAAAGGTCAGTGTAGTATGTCATTACAAGCATGTAATTTATAAATAATTTGCGCAAAGTCATGAGTTATTTTATAATAAAATCTGGTAATAAATAAGTTTAAGTTGAAAGGACATATTTCAAAATAGCTAATCGTTGAGTAGCAAAATTCGCGTGTTTAACAAAATGATGTGTAATTTAAGTTTTTGTTACCTTCCGCTTTTCGCACTGTCAACATACTGTTAAGTAATTAATTCATTAATTAATAATTTAATTATTAGAATTTTAAGTTTGATTTATTTAGCTTTTTTGTTTTAAAAATTTTCTAAATCTCGATTAATTTTTTATAATTTCATATTCCTTTAGTTCTAGGTTCTAGCTTTTTAAAATTGTACTTGATTTATTTTATATAGGTATTTTTTCAGTTCCTAAATCGAAAAAATATGATTCTAAAAATTTTTTATTTTTAAACTTTTGTAAATTTCATTTCATGCTTAATTAAATCGTATTTTTCAGGTATTAAATTTGTGTTTTTCGACAATTTTATATTACTAAATAATAATTAATTGTTTTCAAATTTTTTTTAATCTTAAGTAATTTTTAAAATTTTGTTTTCAAGCCCTAAATTTCATATTTTCTACATTTTTTATTTTAAAACTTTTCTAGATCTCATTT
The DNA here is from genome assembly GCA_037575425.1 of Anastrepha fraterculus. Taxonomy (NCBI): domain Eukaryota; kingdom Metazoa; phylum Arthropoda; class Insecta; order Diptera; family Tephritidae; genus Anastrepha; species Anastrepha fraterculus. Next base: position 61,061 of record JAYXIM010010296.1, read on the forward strand.
CATAGTTAATAAATTCATAATTTATTTTTAAATACTTTATTCAATATTTCATTTTTAAGTTTTTCTAAATTTCAATTAAATTTTGTTTTTTTATATTTTTTTTAAGTCTTAAATTTTTTTTTCTGAATTAATTTGTTTGAAATCTGAATTGAATCTGTTTAATTTTGTGTTATTAAATTTTGTTACATTTCATTTAATTTTTTATATCTTTTATTTTTGAATTAAATTTTTTGAACTCTTTTATCTGAATTTTTATTATTTTTTTATGTTTTCAAACCCTAAGTTTCATATTTTTAAATTTTTTTATTTTAAAAATTTTCTAAATCACCTTTCGTACTTAATAAATTCGTCATTTTCAGCTACTAAAGTTATGTTTTCGACTATTTTATTTCTAAATATTTCTAAATTTCAATTAAGTTTAATTTTTCATATTTTTTTAAATACCAAATTTTCTTCTTTTCAAATCCTGAATTGCATTTCTTTAATTTTTTATTTTTAAATTTTACTAAATTTCATTTAATTTTTTATTTATTTTTATTTTCCTAAATTTCATTTCATTGCTAATAAAATTGTATTTTTGAACTACTGAATTTATTATTTTTAACTTTTTGTTAAGGAATTTTTATATTAATTTTTTATAATTTCACATCATTTTAATTCCAAATTTAGTTTTTAAAATTTTTTTATTATTATTTTTTAAAAATAAATATTATTTTAAATTTTTTCTAAATTAATTTGCTATTTCATAATTATTTTGTTCATTTCTAAATATCATTTTTCCATTCTTTATTTCTTTTATTTTTGTTTTGAATGTGTTTTCAGGTTTTATAGTTAAAACTACTATTACAAATATCTTGTTTCAAAATTAACACCGGGGCACACATACCCCAATTAGTTTTTCTAAGTTAATCAGATCTTTTGACTGTTTTCTCAAGTTACATTTATTGATGGTTTTACCAAGTTGCTATGACATAAATCTCTGAGAAGGAAATATCAGGACAGTCCATGAGTTCGTGCGTATTTTACCCATAATTTCACTTTTGTACGATTTTTGCATACAAAAGATTATTCACGAAATATTGTATAACGGAACTATTTATATTTTCTGTGATATATTGTGCAGTTGAATCATTAACAAACCTTATCCACGAGGCCGCCTATATGTCAAGATCGAATGAGCAATCACCTCCCAACGATAAAATACACGTCCCTGCTGATGTAATAATGCTCATAAATACCAAGAGAAGGCTAAGAAAAATCTGGCAGGAAAATAGATATCCAAACAATAAAAGGGCTCTAAATAAAGCAACAAAAGAATTAAAATCGAAGCTAGCTGACTTAAAAAACCAGTATTTTAATTCATTTTTGAAACAATTGGAACCCACAAAATATGATGAGCACAAACTTTGGAGAGCTACTAAGTACCTAAAACGACCGATGAAACGTCGTAATGTTGCCATTAAAAATCTTGATGGATTGTGGTGTAGGAGTGATGACACAAAAGCAGAGGCTTTTGCCAAACACCTCTATCTGACTTTTCAGCCTAATACTTCGAATAGGAATAATAATAATACAGATACTCTAAACTTCATCGAATCTCCGTGCCAATTGGACCTCCCGATCACACAAATATCAGATGACGAAGTTACTGAAGAAGTTTCCCGACTGAATAACTGTAAAAGTCCTGGATATGACTGTATTGATAGTAGAGTTGTGAAGGCTTTACCACAAAATGCAATAAAGTTACTCACACAAATATATAATGGTATCTTGAATGTAAATCACTACCCCACACAGTGGAAGTGTGCTGTCGTAGTAATGGTCCCAAAACCAAACAAACCTGAAAATAACGTCAAGTCCTACCGCCCCATTAGTTTGCTTGTAACATTCTCGAAGATATTCGAAAGAATATTTTTGAAAAGAATGTTACCTGTAATTGAGGATCAAAATATCATTCCTGAACATCAGTTTGGGTTTAGAGTTGGGCATGGCACACCAGAACAACAATGCCACAGAATTGTGAATGTTATTACAGATGCGATTGAAAGAAAAGAATACTGTTCTGCAACCTTTCTTGACGTACAACAAGCATTCGACAGAGTTTGGCATACGGGACTGCTCTTTAAAATTAAAAAACTTTTACCAGCACATTTTTACTTAGTGCTTAAATCCTATCTAAGCGACAGGCACTTTTATGTAAAGCACCAAGATGCGTCATCTGAAATATATAGTATCAACGCAGGTGTGCCTCAGGGTAGCGTTTTAGGGCCAGTCTTGTATACGATATTTACTTACGACATGCCGACAACAGAAAAGGTAGAAGTGGCGACTTTTGCTGATGATACAGCTTTCATCGCATCTAGTGAGTCCCCTGCAGAGGCCTCCTCCCTGCTACAAAATCACTTACACACTTTGGAAACTTGGCTCAATAAATGGAAAATTAATATTAATCATGAAAAGTCTATTCATGTTACATTTACACTAAGAAGAGAACAATGTCCTCCAGTGTATTTAAATGGTCATCAAATTCCTACTAGCGACACAGTCAAGTACTTGGGAGGGAATGCATCTTGATCGACGCCTTACATGGAAAAAGCATATTAAAGCTAAGCATCAACAGCTTAAAAATAAAACCAAGAGAATGTACTGGCTACTTGGTGGCAAATCTCAACTTAGTCTGGAAAACAAGGTTAGATTGTATAAAGCTATATTGAAGCCTATATGGACCTACGGTATACAGCTTTGGGGAACTGCTAGTAAGTCCAATGTGGAGATTTTGCAACGCTACCAGTCAAAGACCTTGCGAACAATTGTTAATGCACCTTGGTTTATCACAAACGAAGCCATACACAAGGATCTAGGTATTCCATTTGTTAAGAGAGAAATCTCAGTATATTCTAAGAGATACATTGAACGATTGTCAAACCATGTAAACACAAATGCTATTTGCTTGTTGGACACAACCAATGAAATTAGACGATTAAAGCGCAATCATGTCTTAGACTTGCCATTCCTTTAAATTTGTCAATTTAATAATAATAATAATAATAATAAAAAAAAAAAAAAAAAAAAAAAAAAAGAGCTAAATATGAAATTTTTAAAAGGCTCCAATAAATTTAATTTTAAAATTCTAATATAAGTTATACATAAAGTAAGTTATACAATTTTCGAGTAAAAAAAAAAAAAAATTAAATCTAATAACATAAAATATTGAATTGTAAAAAGAAAAAAAAAAATTCTATAGTTTTGTATGTAGTTTTGCACCAGTGTAAATACTATGCTGTCATTAGGTAATAAGATCTCTTTTGCTGAATATCTGTATTCTAAGATAGATTGCAAATAAAGTATTTCCATTAAAAAAAAAAAAAAAAAAAAATATTGTGCGTTCATCAAGTGATTTCAATCGCGGATAGAATCACGTGTTGTTAAAAAATAAAATGGAATCTTCAAACGCGTATAAGAGGCATATTTTGTATTTTTGTTATAAAAGTGGTAAAAATGCAACAACTGCTACTGCAGAAATGTTCACACAGTTCACGGAGAGGATACCGTGAGTGTAAGGACTGCGCAAAAGTGGTTTTCAAAATTCCGAAGTGGTAACTGCGACGTGGAGGATGCCCCGCGCGCTGGTCGGCCTGAAGATTTAACTCCGACCCCTTGCTCGAGCTCGTGGAAGCTGAACCAAATTTGACAGTCGATGTGATAGCTCAGAGGTTAAATTCCTCGCATGGAACAGTTCACAGGCACCTGATTCAGTTGGTAAAGGTTTCCGCATAGACTTTCCGTCGCCAACCTTCAGCAGAGAGTGAATGTGTGTTCTCAGCTGCTGCAACGGCTTGAAAATGAAAGTTTTTTGAACCGTATCGTTACTGGTGATGAAAAATGGGTATCTTACAATAATCCTGTTCGCAAATGCCAATGGTTAGATAAAGATGAAACACCAGAACCGACCCATAGAGATAGCCTTCACCCCTAGAAGGTTCTCCTGTCTATTTGGTGGGATATGACCGGTATTTTTTATTATGAACTTCTGGAACCAAAGCAAACGATAACTGCTGATTATTATTCCCATCAGATATCAAACCTAAATGAGGCACTTAAGGGGGTATTCTAGTCTAGAAATTTGAAAAAATCGAAACTTTTTTTTTTCAAAATTTGATAGTTTAACTATTCAAAAATATCTCCCTAGGATTTTTCAAAATTCGAATTATTTTCGAAGCTACGACTATTTTAGTGACGCGACAGCTTGACTGGTTTGAGCGGGCGCCGAACTTCAAAAGTGTGTTTTTCTCGAAACTACTTCGTTCGATACGGTCGGCACGATATCTCAAGTTCTAATCAACCGATTTGCTTGAAATTCGTCATGAATATTCGTTAAATATATCTCTATCGTATGAAGCTCGAAAAACTGGAAATTTCAATTTTTTAATATGTGTAAACAATTCGAGAAAGCTTAAAAATAAGAGAAAAATCGACCTCAATTTTTTGAGTAGCCGCCATTTTATGGAAAAAAATTTTTTTCCGTTTTTTCTGGTTCATACGATAATTACATTCATATTAATTAAGAATTTGTATTTTTTTTTTCAGATGACCACAGGGGTAGAAATCGTGACGACGGGGACACTGCCTTTTTTTTCCCCCCTTCCACTTCAAGGACGCATAACTCCATGAAATTTCATTTTTTTTTTTTTTTAATTTATTTTGTGTGCTCCTAATATATGAATAAATAAAGGATAAAAAAATGTATCGTAAAAATATCAATAGCTTTTTTTTTATTCATCGTCAAAAAATGCTCGAAATTCGGGCCTCTAGACTAGAATACCCCCTTCAAAAAAATCGACTGTCTTTAGTGAATAGACGCAAAGTTTTGTTTCACCACGACAACGCACGACCTCATACCGTAAGGCAAACATTAGGCAAGCTGAACGAGCTCGGATAGGAGCTAATGTCGCAGCCACCATACTCTCCGGATATTGCACCTTGTGATTATCATCTTTTCCGTGGACTTCAATCCCATATGAGTAACGAGAACTACTCCTCAAAAGAAGCTATAAAAAGAGATATCGACGCATATTTTGGCTCCAAGGACAAACAATTTTTTGAGCAGAGAATTAAAAATTTGCCTAAACGTTGGGAAGACATTGTAAATAATGAAGGCAAATATATTATTGATTAATAAATACTTTAAACATCTTTTTTATTAATTTTAAACCACCTTTAAAAAACGCACAAACTTATGGACTGACCTGATATAAAGAAAGACTTGCGGACATAGTCCCATTGTATTCGTTGAAGTTAGTATAATTTCATTAGTAATGCTTGAAAACTAATAATATTTTATCTATATTTGTATGTAAGTCAATACTGGAATGAAATTCATTGCTCACTGCATAAATATAACTTGAAAATTACAATTTTAAGAAATTTTAAGCTAAGAACTTTAATTTATCACTCACATACGTATTAAGTTGATAATTTTGCTCACCTGCATCCTACCACACAATCGCATAAAAACGAACACAAGTGCACTTAATGACCACCGCAAGCACTCAAAGCAATTTTCTGCGTAATCACGGGCGCATTTTTCACAGAGTACACACAGCACACACATGTATTCTCAAATACCAAACGCCCACGATTAACGCCACGCTTTCTTCGTTTATGTGTCAAAATACAATTTCACACCTTTCTCACCTCACTCTCATTCCAAGCCGCCGCACCTTATACAAAATTACTTTTGACTTTGCAACCACGAAGTCATTACACTAAATGTGGCTGTGATGGCTGTGACGATGGTAATGTTTTTTTGTTGTTGTTATAATTTTGATACGCCCGCTGCTTTGCTGATGACCCACTCACAATAACGGCCCTTTTCACGTCACATCCTTACATTAAAATGAAATCCCATTAAATTTTTCACATTTGCGTCTTTATTTAATACAGCGAGTGCTGGGCGGTAAAGGCGCGGATGGAGGCAAACCCAGGTAGCCGGAGCTTTAGAATTTTATAATTGTATGCAGCTGTATTTGAGTTGTTAAAAAATGTGCCTTTGCTAAGAAAAAACCCGGCAGGAATGCAAAGAATGCGGCTACTATTTAGTTCGTTCTAATTTCGATTTCCACTTTGGACATGGAGAAATAAATAGTAGGAAATAATTTTTTAATAAATATATATATATATTTTTTGGCGCCCAACTATTGAAAGGCAGTGTTAAGACTCAGAGTGTGGTCTGAAGTTATCTGAAGTCTACGTTGATCGGTTGTGCCGCGCCGTGACAGAAGCTTGCGTTCAAGATTAAAAGTAAATCTTGAAATTTTGTCTTTGTATAAAAAGTCTGGTATCATTTTAAAGGTTTAACGTATATAAGCCAAGTGTTTCGGAAACCATTTCCAGCTCTATGGCTTTCTGCTAGTCCTCCTTGCGTACGTACTAGGACTGGTTTGCAATGGATCTGGTAACCTTGTCCTGAAACGTTAAAATTTGCTGTGACAGTAAAACCCCATAGCTGTAAGCTGTACGCCCAAACCGGTTTTAGTATTTCCTTATAAAAAAGAACTATAATTTTGTATGTCCATTTTATCAATTGGCAATGAACTGAATTATAGGCGTGTCGGTGGGAAAATTTGTGGAACAGTATCAAGACGCACACTACATATTGAAGGAGAAGCTGCGCCAAACACCAATTAAAGGGTCTAAGTGCCAATATTATTATACTACGCGAAAACTTCAAAAAATTTAATTGTTTACTATTAAATCTAGATTTTTGAGGCAGAATTTATATTTCGATTTTTGTTTTACTCGACAAGTCCTATAAGAAAATATATTCACTTCACAGGTATTTTTGAGCGTAGAATTTGATTCTTTTCCTTTGGGCAGGCTGTTTTGGATCAATTCTACATTTTAAATTTAGATCCAGCTTAGATTATAATAAAATTATAAATTGTTGTCGCTATGAAATTCTGCATAATTTGTTTTGAATGACCAACATAAGTTTGCGAGTATTACATCCAAGTTTTCTTCTCTGCGCCTAGTCTCCGTCTTCAACATCACTATGTATTTCCATTAGGTGACCTTGCTTGACTTATTCAGAGGGTAACGTCTTCGGGTCGTAACCCATATGAAGACGGATTTTCAATAACATTTTCATAATAATTGTTTCGACAATTTTTACTTCGTTTAATTTCCAAAGCCCCTCGACTTCAGAACTTTATTGGGTCCCATGCAGCCTGATGATCGTTAAAAGATTTATTACCAAAATGAGCGATTTTCATTAATAGTCCCATGTGTGGGTCATTGAACAGTCCTTTAAGAAATATTTTGATTAACATGAATTTTTTATATATACAAGGTGGTACATTAACCGTCAAATTAGTCATCCAATTTCGATTTTGAATAACTTTTTTACCAAATAAAAAAATTTGAGTGATTTGATTTTTGCGCGCTCCATTGCTTGTCTGTTCGTAAACAGCATCTGACTAGTTCACAAGTGTCAAATATGATTGACTTATAACTCCGTTTGCCAAAATTATAAATATTCCAACATTCTTCTTCTTCTTAATTGGCGGATAATCGCTTACGTGATTTTGCCAGACTTTAACAAAGCGCGCCAATCGTTTCTTTCTCGTGCTAACCGGCGTGAATTGGAAACACCAAGTGAAGCCCAGTCCTTCTCCATCGAATACTTTCAGAGCCGGAGCATTTGTATCCATTCGGGCGACATTAGCCGCTGTAACCGCTAGATCTTTATTCGCTGCGCTAGGTCTATGCCGTCGTTAAGATCATACAACTCATTGTTCCATCGCCTCCGATATTCGCCGTCATCAAGGAGCAAAGGCCCAAGAATCTTCCGCAGAATCTTTCTCTCAAATACTCTAAGCGACGCTTCATCGGATATTGTCATCGTCCGCGCTTCCGCGCCATACGTTAGGGCGGGCAAGAAGAGAACCTTTTAGAGAGTTAGTTCTGTTCGTCGAGAAAGGACTTTACTACTCAATCGCCTACTTAGTCCAAAGTAGCACTTGTTGGCAAGAGATATTCTACGTTGGATTACAAATTCTTCCAATACGGTGATTAATTTGTAGTATGAGGGAACGTTTTAACTACATTACTTTTATTTTGAGTTCCACTTAGCCGTGGAAATCTGGAACATAGAAATTCCAAAGCGTGCAGTGCAGCTCCTAGGCTTCTTACAAGATTCTTCAATAGAGCTATTTTAGGACCTAAACACTTCAAAAAAAAGGGAAAAGAACTTCAAACTTATTTTTATATTTTTCCACAATTTGCTGAACTTTTTGAAATATACGGGCAAGTGTTTTTTTTACAGATTCGTAAGTGTAGTGTAAGTGTAGTTATATTTCATTGAAGAAGATACTGAGTGCGATGGCTTTCACAGTATAAAAAACAAATTAATATTGCTCTTTTATCCATTACCGCACACTGTTTTCTTCTTCATATATTTTAGTGGAACATTTTAGCTCCTCATCAACCCCACAAATACAATATTTTTCCGACTGCTAATCATTTTTCATGTTGTTCTATATTTTCAGGCCGGTTATGAAAAACTCAAGCGCAGCTAACGGTGGCAGCAACACACTTCAAATGCGAATATTGAATTTTTGAGTCATCGAATTTGAAGGCACTGCTTTCGCTTCCTATTTCTACCACCAAAAACCCACACCCATAATGCGACTGAATATTGCCTATGTTGACACATAAATCAACTGCGGAACCACTAATTAAATCCTTTCAGTCCGCCGAGTACAATCAACGACACACAATTTGCGCTGATTTATTGCGGCACACGTACTCGAACTAGAGCTGAAATTCTGGTGGCGCCACCACTCAAAGCAACGCAACACAATGACAACGATTCGGGTATCAGAACGAACAAACATAAATATGGCAACGATGAGCGCAACGAGCACCACAAATAGAGCAGCAATAGTTTGGCGACGCAAAGCAACAACAGCTTTGACGCCTTACAACTCAGCAACTTTGACTGTAATAATACTGATGTTCAACATCACCTCAGCCGCATTAACCTTAGCTGCAGCGGTGTCACTGAAAACAACAGAAACGACTACAGCGTCGGCATCGGCGCCCGCGTCATCGCTGAATACTACAATCGGCTCAACATTGAATAGCGCAGTATTCATTAGTGGCGGTGGTCATATAAATACAACAACAAAAACCACTATAACGACGCCTAACTTGGTCACAGACTTAGAAAGGGATGCTTTCCTTGTTGCCACTACCATGCCATATGCAGATGGTGGCAACAGCGTAGGCACGAGCACCAGCGTGAACGCGCGTATTAGTGGTAACGTCGGCGGTGGTGTCGATGTGCGCGAAGAAGAACAAAGAAGCGATTTGATCAACAACAAATGGGTGCAAATTATCTTTTGTCTCATTTATGCGACGGTATTCGTATTGGGCATATTCGGCAATGTGCTCGTATGTTATGTGGTGTTACGCAATCGCGCCATGCAAACCGTTACCAATATCTTCATTACGAATCTCGCGCTCTCGGACATACTCCTTTGCGTGCTGGCGGTGCCATTTACGCCGCTCTACACCTTCATGGGCCGCTGGGCGTTCGGACACACACTGTGTCACCTAGTGTCGTTTGCGCAAGGATGCAGCATTTACATTTCGACACTGACACTCATGTCAATTGCCATTGATCGGGTTTTTGTAATTGTATTTCCCTTTCGGCCGCGCATGAAACTATCCACCTGCATATTGATCATTGTGAGCATTTGGGTATTTTCACTGCTGTGCACTATGCCTTATGGTATATTCATGAAGGTGGTTATAGCAGAGGAGAGCAATTCCAACGAGTTCCAGTCTAATAGTACCTTCAAGCCACTTGGGGATGTGAATGATAGTAGTGCAGCATATAGCGCTTATGCCATCACGTCAGCTGTCACATCAATCTCAGCAAGAGTTCTAGAGGTGGCGACCAATGCGCCTGAAAATGTGACTGAGCTGCTTGCCAGCAGCACTGCCGCTAGCATTACCACTTATTGTGAAGAGAATTGGCCTTCGGAGTCAACGCGCCAAGCTTTCGGTTTTGTAACTAGCACTCTGCAGTTTGGTTGTCCCTTGGCCGTCATCACCGTCTGCTACATTTGGGTCTCGATAAAGTTAACTATGCGCGGTGCAAAGCCTGGTTGCAGATCTGTGCAGCGCGAGGAGGCCGATCGCGATCGTAAAAAGCGTACAAATTATATGTTAATCTCGATGGTTGCAGTATTTGCTATTTCTTGGCTGCCTCTAAATATGGTGAATATGATGGATGATTTCTATGAGAAATCGAATGAGTGGCCCTACTATACATTCTTCTTCTTCGTGTCGCACTCGATTGCCATGTCTTCTACTTGTTACAATCCCTTCCTTTATGCTTGGTTGAACGAAAACTTTCGTAAAGAGTTCAAACATGTGTTACCCTGCTTCAATCCTTCGAATCGTAATGGCATGAATTGGCGTGGTGGTTTCAATCGCTCGGATCGCAACACGTGCGGGCCGCGACTATATCATGGCAATGGCTGTGGCAAGGGTAGTATGGACATCGATGATGGTGACGAAAATGGCATTACACAGGAGACCTCGTTGGCTAGACCCAGGGATAGGCTTACGATTATACCACGAGAGCCGACTTATGGCAATGGCAGCGGTTGTGCTGCTTTATCTCCGAGTAAGGCTCTTAACTCAGCGCTGGTGCATAATTCCCATGTGGTGGATATAGTACTGAATGATAAGACTCAACATCGGCAGCATAGAAATACGACGGATGATGATTGTATCTCGGGCGATGAACATACGGTAGAGATGCGTTTCTCGGAGACACCATTTGTGAGTTCGGACAATGCGACGGGCACTAGCATGTTGCAGGTGACCAGCAGGAATGAGGTGGGCGAGCGAGGGTGTAACTGAGGAAGGGTGAGTTTAGTGAGTAAGTTGGGGAAAGAGAGAAGGGAAATGAGAGAGAGAGAGAGAATGAGATATAGAGAGAGAACAAGTGAGAGGTGAAAGTATTAGGGAGAGTTAAAAGAAGAAAATAGTAGAGGAAAAAAGTGGAGAACGGAAGTGGTGAAAGTGAGAGTGGAAGTGAGAATTTTGTTTTTTTGTTTCTTTCTTTTAGTTTTATTTTTGGTGGGGGATGTAGGGTCCAAAATGCCTTCGCACTTACAGCGACCGTCGTCTACTCGTCGGCGGAACTACTTTCTGCATTGCTTCGGGAAGGTCCAGAACGGCATCCATAAAGGACCAATTCTATTCACCAACGTCTGTGTCCACCGTATTTGTAGCCAGCCTTCATGCATAAGAAGATGAGCTCTTACCTTCTGCTCAAATATGAACGAGACGTTATCAATAAAACGGTCCGCGGATGACATATGGCAAAAATACATTTTTTGTTTTTTGGTAGGACTGTTATAAGCTTACATGGCAAATTTCAGCGTGATATGTCACATAGTTTGTTTTCTGTGCTACTGTAAACAAGTCAAGCTAGAGTGTGTTCTTCGAATTCTCTTTTATGACTTCAATTGTCTCAAAATGTTTTCCACGGAGCGGCAACTTGAGCTTGGGAAACAGGAAAAAGTCACATGGAGCCATATCAGGCGAATACGGTGCTTGCGGAACGATATTAACATTATTTTTCTTCAAATAATCGCGAACAAGACGCGATGTGTGAGCTGGTGCATTATCGTGATGCAAGAACCATGACTTGTTGTCCCACAATTCCTTCCTTTTAAGACGAATGTTCTCGCGCAAACGTTTTAAAACGTCTAAATAATATTCAGCGTTAACCGATTTTGCGATTTGTGCGATTTTCAAGCACAATTTCCTTTACTTTTCCGATGTTTTCGTCGCTTACTGATGTTGCTGGACGACGTTCATGAGGCAAGTTTTTAACCGATGTACGGCCCTCTTTGAACGATTTGTACCACTGGAAAACACGTGCACGCGATAGAGCAGAGTCCCCATAGGTTGTCTGCAACATTTTTAAGGCGTCTGAAGCCGAAATTTTGTTGAAATAACCAAATTTCAAACAAATTCTTTGTTCAACTTGAATTTCCATCGTTAAATTCGAAGAACACACTCGAGCTTGACTTGTTTACAGTAGCACAGAAAACAAACTATGTGACATATCACGCTGAAATTTGCCATGTAAGCTTATAACAGTCTTACCACCCAAACAAAAAAATTTATTTTTGCCATATGTCATCCTCGGACCGTTTTATTGATAACGTCTCGTTCATATTTGAGCAGAAGGTATGTCTCTATCTGTGCGGTTTCACATTGTTGCATTAAGTTGAGGTCTATCTTGTTTTTTCATAGTATGTCCTCAATATATTTCTTTACTGATAATGCTGCTCGGCTCGATGTCGCTAATCTGCTTTCTCAGAGCATCTCTTTCTTCGAAAGGTATATATTAACTTGGGATCGTGGAAGTGCAGATTAAGAGTTAGAGTGAGAGTAAAAGTAAGACTAGGATTGACAATAAAACTGGGGCTAAGGATAAGCTTATGATTCAGACTGAAACTGAGATTGGCAGTGATGCGGAGGACGAGACTAAGATTGAGAATGAGACTGAAACTGGAACTGGAACTGAAAATAATTCTGTAGCTGAGATTGAAACTGAGTCTGAGACTGAGTATAGACTTGAGAACAATACCCATACTGAGATTGAGACTGAAATTGACTAAGATTGAGACTGCGAATGAAGACGAGACTAAGACTGATAATGAGACCGGAACTTAACTGGAACTGATTCTGAGATTGAGACTGACTCTGACGCTGACACTGTAACTGAGGCTGAGACTGGTAAAGAGACTGGAACTGAAATTCTGAATTCTGTAGCTGAGACTAAGACTGATACTGTGACTGAGACAGAGTAGATGATTGAGACTGAGATCGAGGCCGAGACCGAGACTGGCATTGCTTAAAGCGTGACTGGGACAAAGATTGAGACTGATGTTGGTAGTAAGATTGAGGCTTAGACTCAGATTAGTATTGAAGCTAAAAATAAGCCTGACACTGATACTGATACTAAGACTGAGATTGGGATTGAAGGACAATTGAGATCCTAAAGACAAATAAATAAAGACCTCTTAACTCAGTAAACAAAAGATTCAACCTATTAAGTGTACGGTGGCCTGATAAAATAATTGACATTAACGGCAAAAAGCAGTATTTTAATGAAAATGTAAGAGTTTTATTTTGCCTTCCAGAATATCGATCTAAACCTTCTTGTGCCAGCATAATCTTATAATCGGGAAGTTACTTCAAAGTTACCTGAAGTATCTCACATCTCCACACTTCTCTATTAGTTATCGTAGTATAAAGCAAATTTTCATAAATAAAAAATACTCGTGAAACATTTTTTATTAATTTATATTTATTTACGACTATCTCTTACTTACTATTTTTTATTTGTTTATTAGTTTTTATTATTTTTTGGGATAGAGCATGCAAAAATTGCTTTCATTCTTTGTCGTCCAAAAAGAGTATTTGTGCCTTACAATTCTGTATTAATTCAATATTTATACTATGCGTGGGCTTACCCTTCAGTCACTGATCCGGGTATAGGTTAAACATTTGTATGGAAAAAATGTATCCTGCATTTTTGTAAGCTACAATTGAGGAAGTAAGCAGATTAGGATATAGACCCGCAGGCATAATCCAAACAATATAGAAAGAATGTGCACATAACAAAAGGCCTGCATGCCATCGAAGCTTACATACACACACTTGTACAAATATATAATACGCACTTATATGTATGTATGCACATTTTTATATTGAGTAAAGTCATGCCTTTTTCTATACTTACACGCAAAATCCTGTTTTTCTTTCATCCTTTGCACTTCACTCCAAGAGCACTTACGGGCATACGGCTACTAGTAGTTGTTGGCAAATATTGAGAAGGAGATACAGAAATATGAAAAAAAATCCATAATCTAGGAAAAGTTTTGCCATTCTCTTCTACTTTTCTTGGCCAGCAAGCACCTTGCCTGTCTACCAGGGCAAATGCCAACAATTGCTCGTCAAACACAAAAAAGGCAGGCACAACACAAAGTTTTCCAAGCACTTTAAATTTTAATAGGCGAGTGCATCGTTACAGTGTTTGTTTTGCAACTTTTTTCCAGTCTGCAGCTTACAGTTGACAATTTGTTTGTGTTTGCTTTATTTTTGCCTTTCTTTCTCTGTCTCCTTGTCCACGTGCGTGTCGGCGCTTGGCATAGCGTCCTTTGGATGTAAATGTAAGTAAATGTCCTTTTTACCTATCATTGCATGCTGTTTAGTTGTTGAATAAAACATTAACCCTAAACAAATATTGTTATTTTTTGTAATTCTTTTGTTAGACAGCTAATATCGTGGGGTAAAAGTTTAACCTAAACAGAAGAAGTATTACACCATGCGACAGTACTTTTCGCTTATTGGAAAATTGATATGTCCGTAAGTGTGTTACTTTTTCATCAGCATGTCATGATTTTTTGAAAGGACTCCAAAATTTCACTAGGACCCCTAACTCGAAAAATGTATTTATTTATATGAAATATAATTAAAAATGATTATATTACACAATTAAGGTGGCTGACAACAGAGGCTATAGACCTCGAAAAATTGGTATAAGTCTTTAAAGGTAGATAGTATGCAAGAAGAACTGGAATGAAGTTTAAAAAATATTTTTACTTAGCATTTTCCATGTAGAAAATTGTCAAAATTTTTTTTCAAATCTACAGGGTGAACGATATGAAGTGTTACCAACTTCAGACTGCTTGTATCTGTAAAACAGCTCATGACATCAACGTCAAAATTGTTCTAATGACAGTTCTATATATTGTTTATAAGCCATTAAACGCATTTGCGTCTCAGTTTTGTTAAGTTTTTTTTTCTGCGATGGAATTCAAACGTAATAGTGTGATTGCGTTATATTTGGCTGGAAAATCACAACCAGCCATTGATCGGGGGCTCAGTCACCTCAAAGTGAATAAAATGTTTGTGTATCGTACTATAAAACGTTACAATGATACTGGTAGCACCGCAAAACGCTCTGGAGGTTGACCAAAAAAAACCGCAACAACGCCAGAAATGGTTCGGAAAGTGAAGGCCCGACTTGAACGAAACCCACGTCGAAGTGGAAGAAAAATGGCCAAAGCACTGAAAATATCGCAAGACAGCATTCGACGCATATTGAAAAATGAGCTTAAGGTCAAGGCTTACAAGTTCCAAAAAGCTCACGATATTTCACCCCAGCAAAAAAAGTTCGGTGCGAAAGAGCAAAGGAGTTGTTGCGCCTGTACGAACATGGCGAGTTTCCTAACATTGTGTTTTCTGATGAAAAAAATATCCCAATTGAGCAGTTCATAAACACTCAAAACGAAACACTTGACCGAATGCTCATACGAGAATTTGAGCCTACGTATGGCCAGTCGAAGCAATTTCCCCTCGCAAGTTATAGTTTGGGCCGCAGTGACCGCTGATTGACGCTCTCTAATCATTTTTATCAAGCCTGGTGTCAAAGTGAATGCGACTTATTATTGGGAAAATGTTTGAGAAGCTGCTTTAGCGCCGTGGACACGCAAACATTTCGGTCGGAGACCATGGACGTTCCAACAGGACTCGGCACCGTCTCATAAGGCTCGTGTGAACCAAGAATAGTTAAAAATCATGTTCCACATCTCATTTCGTGTGGCAATGGCTTTCGAATTCGCCAAACGCAAATCCGATGGACTATTCCATCTGGTCCATTTTGGAGAGCAAGGTAAGAACTAAAAAATATGCCAGTATGGATGCGCTGAAAGAAGCGATTATACGAGAATGGGCCAAAATACCTCAAGATCACATTCGTGCAGCATGCAACTCATTTTATGACCGTTTGAAGGCTATAGTCAAGGCGAGATAAAGTGAATATATGTTAAAATTGTAATCATTTTTGAACAATTTTGTCTTTGAAATCAATAAAAACTAATTGCACACAAAAAAGTTATGGTGTTCACCCTGTATATCCTTGAATATCTTAGAAAATATTCAGTGGACTTATTCTAAAAACAAAACACACAAGTTAAAAATATTGGTTTTTAATTAATTCTGCCAATATTTTTTGCTTCTGGCATTGTTAGTTTTTGGTTAAAGGGCCTAAATGTCTATACTTCATCATCATTGCTGGCTGGACAAACCTCGCTGTCTACATTTATTAGTAATAAAAAATTGTGTGCATTTGTTATAAGAAGAAGACGCGCAACACTGTCAGTGAAAAATATTACCAAAACACAATGATAATTTTGAGCTACTCTAGGCTTCACACTCAATTTACGTAAAACTTCAATCAAAATTCTGTTTTTAAGAAGTGTGAAATGATGATAGAAATTTTTTGAATTTTTATATAATTTGATCAAAGATTGGAACTTGGATTCATATGATATTTGCTGAGGAATGAATATTGTTATAAAACATTTATGAAAAGTAAAAAAGAAAAAAAGCAACGTAGCAAAAACTAGTCAAAATATGGCTTTTCTAATTAGCTGTAGACAGGCGTAAGTACTCATTGATGAGGCTAAAACTTATTGTTCTTTAGCATTTAAGAAAAAATTGAAAAGTAAAATTGAAAAAGCAAATTGACGATTTTTATGTTTCTTAAGCAGTTTTGGAATTATGAAAATTTTCAAGGGTGATGAAGGATACAAATTTCAAAGGACGTTTTAAAGAGACAATTAGGAAGAAATAATTTTTTTAATGAAAGTTTCTTCTGATGAGAGGCTTTAAGAATATTCGAGGCCGCAAAGTTCAAAGGCCAAGAAAATGGAATTTGGCTTATGAAGAATTTTTAAACTGCCTTCCAATATACTATTTTTGCATTTGATACCCATAAATAAGTCCATATTGCATACTTTTATAGATTTATAAGTTTTTAAAACTAGATTCTTCCAAACAAAAAAAAAAAAAAACAACAAAACATCAGTTGCAGATACATGTTGATATTCTCAGGTGTTTTAAAAAAGTAGAATTTTGTTGCACAGTGTTGTAAAAAAATGTATGTAAAAGTTTCAAAATCTGTTTTCTGTGCCTAGTACTTGTAAAACGTGTAAAAAACAGCATTAAAAAAATATTACAATACAAAATTTTCGTAGAACTCAGTTATTATAAAAATTCTGGTTCGTTAAAACGAAACACGTCGATTTTTCATGCGTTACGTAAAAATTGGGAAATGTTTAGTGAGCATATTAATAACTGTTTATATAAATAAAATAAAGGGTGGTTAAGTTTTAAAGGCCGGTGTTAATTTTGAATAAAATACATATTTTTTTTAAACTATTGCCATTTTTCTTTATTATGATAATATTGGTATGGCTCAATTGCGTATGGAACAAAATATCGGCTAAATGGTCGCCGTGGCCTCGGCGGCACACCTCCAAAGACCACCAAATGCAAATAGTTCCGTATTTAAAGGGTGGTTAAGTTTCAAGGGCCGGTGTTGATTTTTTACAAAATACAATTTTTTTAAGAAATTATTATCATTTCTCTTTATTATGATAATATTGGTATATCTCAATTACATGTGGAAAAAAATATTGGCCAAATGGTCGCCGCGGTCTCGGCGGCACACCTCCATGCGATGGTCCAAATTTTCGATGACGCTGAGGCATAATTGAGGTTCTATGCCGTTATTGTACCGAATTATCTCATCCTTTAGCTCTTGAATTGTTGCTGGCTTATCGACGTACACATTTTCTTTCAAATAACCCCAAAGAAAGAAGTCCAACGGTGTCGTTGACGTTTAGGTGTGGTTCAAATTCAACATCGGCCCTTGAAATTTAACCACCCTTATATTAAATCTGGGGTGTTGGTGTAAAACTGCAAACACACAAAAAAAAACCACATCGATTTTTTCATGAGCTATAAAATAGTAGAATCTTGTTTTTCAGTATTGAATAAATAATATAAAAATTGGAAAACGAGTTCAGTTTACATATAAATAATTCAAAACTAATTATAATATGTTAGTAAAATCTCAGTTGTTATAAAAATCCTGGCTCCTGCCTTAGAAATTGTCAACTGTTAAAACAAAAGTTTTGTTGCACAGTGTTACAAAAAAAAATAAGCAAAGTGTTTATACATTATTCAACATAGAAGAAATGTTTGTAGAAAGTCTGTTGTGTTATACAAAAATTTAATTTTGTTGCACAGTGTTGCAAAAAAAAAAGCAACGTTGGTAAATATTGTAAAAAAATGAATAAAAAATTTGTTGCATAGTGTTCCAAATGAAAGACGAAAAGTTAGGTAACATTATTCAAAATAGAAGAAATGTTGGTAGAAAGGCTGATGGGTTATAAAAAAGTTAAATTTTGATGCATAGTGTTACAAATGAAATGTAAAGTTGGTAAGCATTGTAAAAAAAATAAATAAAAAATGCTTTTAGAAAGTCCTATGTTTTATAAAGAGTTGAATTTTGTTGCATAGTGCTCCAAATGAAAGACGTAAAGTTGGTGAAGAAAAAAAAAAAAACTGTTTCTAGAAAGTTTCATGTGTTATAAAAAGTGGAAGTGTGTTGCATAGTGTTGTGTTCCAAGTGTTACAGTTTAATATCTTTATAATCAAGTATAGCAACATTCAAATTTTCAAGTTTAAATTTATTCGCGGCTGTGGTGACAATTTAGTCAACGCTATCAGTTTAGGGTTAAGACTAGCAGACAAAGCTGTAGCGATAAACAACAATTCCCTTTCAGCTTTTTGTAGCTATAAATTCGAGCGGCCCTTTGAGGTCATTTAACCATAGCAGGCACTAAGTATTTGGCATTTAAGGTTCATTTCTTTCTCTTGAATATGGGTCCCTGCGGGAGGTTTGATAATTTTTCATTTCTGTCTTTGATATAGTTAAACCTGAGCTGTCTGCAAAAAGGAAAAAAAAAACGATAGAAAGTAATAATAATAATGTTGTCATTTGTGGAAGCCCAATATTAAAACGAAAACAAAAATTAACAAGGTAACACAGCTGTCTGGTTAATATTGCAGACTTGGAATTAGGACCTAGATTCTAAAAATCTGAGAACCCATATAGGAGTGCAAATATAGAATTTTATAATGCCTTGAAGTGAAATCGTCAATTAAAGAAGCGTGACGTAATCAAAAGTGTCCAGAAATTTGGGTGGTCATGGTCCCTTCCCTCGTTTTTTTTTTTTTTTAATAAAGAAAACTGGCACAACGATGCTCTCGGAACTACCACTCATTTGTTGTTGTATCAGCAGTAAACTTTCGATGCAACCCAGCTGTCACAGAACGAAAATTCACAAAAGCTTTTTTTGATGGATTTAATTTTTGGTAACCTTTTTCGCTGTCACTGTAGCGAATTGTCTCCATATCAAAAAAATATTGTGTAGTCCTTATATGAAGAAAATGCGCATCGAAGGAAAAAAGTTATCAAAAATCATCGAAAACTTTGCACAGCTTCAAACTTGCATTTTACTATACAAGAATTAATTAGGAAATTTTATTTGGAAAATATTTATTTTTATTCAGAAAAAATTTAAGGAAATTGATTGAATGTTAAAAATGTTGAAAGTTTTGAAATTCAAAATGTTTGAAACTTGAATTTATGTAGTTTTTCTTAAAATCTAAACTAAAAAAAATGTTTTTCTAAATTTGAAAAAAGTAGAAAATAGTCAACACTTATCAGTACGTGGTGACCTTGTCATTATGCCACTCTGTTTATATTTTTTTACCAATAATTTGAAGTGTTATAAAAATTCTCTTTTGCCTGTTTTCTCAAGGATTTGTTGCAAGTCAAAAAAGGACTTCTAAATGAGATTTTCATTCTCAGTGCACTTGTGTTTTAAGTTCCAATTGCCTCCATTTTTGTCTTTGAATGCATCAACTTTTCATTTTACACTCACACACGCACACTGCCATAATTTTCCAAATTTTAAAAGATATTTAAATTTCCCTGCATATTTTCACACTCCTCGGATCTCCTTGCGTCTTGCTGGCAGCTTCATACAAAACGTTAAATGTCAAAGCCATTTTACCGCTACGCATATCAAGTGGGGAATTTTTATAGCCACCAGCAAGAGCAGTGTGAGAGCACTGCAAACTGTTTATACTTACTATGTACAAGTACAACAAAATGGAAGCAACAACAAATTTGTTAAAAAACATTATTCTTTCATGAGTTTCCACTACACAGTCTCGAATAGCCATTTGTGGTAAAGTGAATGGATACACTAACAATAAGTGAAACCAAAAAATAAGAATGAAAGCAAAAATAAAAAGGAGTGAAAAAGTAAGCTTCTTCAATGCAAAGTGACGAAAAATGTAAAGTGAAACGGATTATTTTGCGTAAAAGAAAATAAGAAACTGAAAAAAAGAAAGCCCAAAAGTAATAAACTAGGTCAAGTTTGTTTAAAGTGGTGAGTGGTGAGCGCCTTGAATGCTGTTGCTTATCTGCTCTAGAGCGATGTTGGCTTCTTGCGAAGAGTGAATGCATAGTGACAACTCGGTATAAAGATAGCAAAGCTATAAGGACGTTCACGTACATATTCAATGAAAATTTTCCAGCCATACTCATACAACTTTCTGTCAATGGCGCTTACTGTTCTATTTAATAGGTAATATTATACTCATGCAACCACAATAACGGTACATTTGAATATTTGTATAGACTCCAGTTTATGTATTACATTTTGTCTTACTGGTATGTGTGTGTATGCCTTAATAGTATGCAGGCTATCCTTGTAAGATTTAGTTAATCTGTTTCTTTTCGCCGTCTTTGCATACAAAAGGATTCGTTAGATTACTGACATAACATTTAATGCAGCGATAAGAATTGGGACAGTGATCCCTTTAACATAAATTCTGCTATTTCATTTTGCTTGCTTCGCTAATGGCCTGCACATTTTTTGTTCGCGCCCATGTGTGCGTGAGAATTTTCGTAGTTCAGTGAGACAGATAACTAGACTTGAGAAATTTTGCACAAAAAAAAGATGTAAAAAGGTTAAAGTTATTTCTGAAAAGAAGCCATCTTACACTTATATGTTTATGTAGAAAAAATATACTAATATTGAGTGCTTTACAAAGTGTTCTTGACACGTGCCACGTTGATGTAGTTAATATTGGGTAACCAGTATTAAAGGAACACAGTTCAGATTATAAGTCTATAAGGAAAACAACAAAAAAACTTTATCTCCATACAATGCTGAGTGTTACAATTCATAGTGTTTTTCCCAATCAGATTTTTCAAGGCTTGTTTAAGTTTTAAATTTTCATGAAAATTTCTTAATTTTTTTGTATAAAAATGAACTTTTATGCTTCTTAAGCAGTCTTCTGCTTA
>JAYXIM010010297.1:0-22576 GCA_037575425.1 Anastrepha fraterculus
TAGAATTTTTTTTAATATTTTTCTAAATTTGTAGAATTTTGCTTGTAAAACATTTTCGAGAAAAATTAAGAAAATATAATATAATATTTTTTTTTTGGTATTTTCACAAATTTTTAACGAGAAGTGACATCGATTATGTCGCCATGTCAGTATGAAAAATGTGATCTGGGAGAAGGAAGAAGACGCCAGATAACATTCCGAAGTCTATGGTGTATTTGAACCGGCTACGGAAATTAGTATCTTGTCAGTGCTTGAAACAATCTTCTAAGCCATTTGTTATTTGATAAGGTTAACATCTAAGCTGTATTATAAGTCAACCTCCATGAGTATGGATAAAGTTCATACTCTTCCTCTTCCGGATCTCCTAAAATTCATCAAAGAATCCAAGAGATTTGGGGAAAAGTGACTTCAAACTAATTTATCCCTTTTATCACCCACTTTTTATCTTTCCTATCTCTATTCTTTCTACTGATATCTATCCGAGTGGTAGTACGAAGGTCTACTAACTCAGTGCTTGGACTTGTCCAACACCCCACCACTTTGGAAATAGGTTTTGAATATTTCCCAATTTTGTTCAAGCATATAGCGTCCCATTTCGTAAATGTCAAACCTTTAAGTAAATTATGAACACATTTGACATGTCATTTGTGTTACCATTCTCAAAAAAATGGGTGGTTCAAAAAGCAAACGCTATATGGCCCACCCTGTATTTGAAAATAACTTCTATTCGCCATTCGCCGCTTGCTAGATTTCTTCATTCGTAAACAATCTTGGCTGTAGATCACTTTAAATTTATTTATGTATAGATGAGAAATTTCCAGAAGCATCTGCAAAGTTGTCTGAGATACCAAGCGAACAGCTGCTGCTAGATATAGACTTGTTAGAGTTTAGGTATTTATACTTCTTTTAGCTGAATGCGTAATATTTCAATAATATTTGGTCAAAATTTCAGGAAGATAGTTTCTGGTAGGGAGTCATCTATTTAGGCTTGGGCGTCCATAATCAAGAATGATAGATTACCAGGTTGACCTTCAGCTTTTGTGAAAAACGAAAGTGGGCGAATAACTTTAGGTGCCAAGTCACCGGACACTTGCCAGCAAAATCTACCTGCTCATTTCACACTTTTTTTGTTTCTTTTTTGTGTTGTGGTAGAAGGTTAAAATGAAAAACTCAGTAGTTGTTCTGATGGCAACAAAGAACCTTGAGTGCCAACATATGTCGATTTTTTCGTATATCACCAGCAAAGTTTAAATTGGTTTTCATGACATTGGTTACGTCAGCCAATCAGCTGATTCTTTCAAATTCGCTGAGATCTGATTAACGGCCTGATCTTGGCCAGACCTACAACATCTTTTCACCATGCGTTATCTTTTGTTTGGACTCAGGTTTCCTCCTTTAATTCTCAATATGGTCTCTCTATTAAACGGTAAAGAAGTAAGAGTTTAAGCAACGATGTAGCGGATTGGCAAGAATGGGATAGTTGAAGAGAAATTTTTCAATACTCTCCAATTCGCCATCGTTCTTGTCCTATGAGCTTCTCATGTCTTCCCATTCGACATATAGGGATAATAACTACTATGCTAATGCAATGCCCCTTGGGATAGATCAGGGAGGTAGTTCTGTTTTCATTTATTCTATTTAAGCCAGACTTAAGTGGCTTTGGGGCCTGTGGCCAAGTAGTAAAGGGTTAAATGGGCTATTTCGTTTAGTTATGGGTGACTTTTTTAAATATAAAATAAGTAAATCAAGTTAATAAAAACAATGCTTTTATTTAATTTCAACACACATCTTTGTATTTGAAGTTGCCAATAATGTAATTTATTATTTTCATAGTAAGTAAAATAATGTACACTTCCTCCTACATTTACCGCATTTAAGTTCAATAAAATTATACCATATTTTTCCAAACATCCACATTACTCAACACAAAATAGCCAATTCTCATTACAGTCCCTTCAATGTAAAGCGAAATATGTTTGAAATAAAAAATATAAGCAACTCAAGCAATATTTTCACTTGATTAGTCACGTACAAAAGTGCACGAGAAGTTTCGGTGAATTATGGACACAATCAAATATGTATATAAATAGCAAGAAATATGACCTCTAAGAGATTGTTAGCAGTAGGTTAATGTTGAATTCAATGCAACAAATTGACTCAATACAACAAATTGACATTATTGACAACTTGCAATACGAAAACTTTTAGACAGCAAGGAAATCGAAAGTTGCAAGTTGTCTAAACTGTCAAAAACTCGTAAAATGTGGCACGTTTCCCAGGCAAATTGCCCTTAAAATGTTCATAAATACGTTGACGAAAAATGTTTAGGAAAATGAGTATGTAAGTATGAGCAGGAGTTTGTTTCTATTTCCTTATCTCACTGCCTTCGCCGGGGTAGCATTCACTTTTTTCTTATATGGGAATATTTGTATACGCCATTATTCCAGGAAGCAGGAAAGCAGCATAAGTTTATGCCCGTATATTCAAATTTGTCACACAACCAATTTCGTATAAACTATATTGTAATAATATTGTATGACAATCATTTTTGTGTGTCGAAAATATTAACACAATAAAAGAAGAATGATTGTGAAAATTGTGTGCGTGTAGGGCAATAAAACATATTACAGAATTTCAAAAAAAATTTGCCCACTTGCTAACGCTAGCCTCCGGCAAGGTTGGACCGAATTTGATGGGATGAACGTTATAGGTAACCAGTTGTCGGTTACGCTCCAAGTGTCGCTAGAATCGGAATATTTTTAAGTATCGTATTGACGGTTAAAAAAATACTTAGAAAAATATTTCGCGGAATCGTATTTCTGCTTTGTAATATTTCGTATGTGTAGGGAAAACGGATCTCTGTCCAAAAATTTACGCACTAGAAAGCATTCGTATATAAGAAGTGCGTGATAAGAAATTGGTGCATCTAAATATTATATTATGCCTTTAGACCTGGAAAATTGCTGTAACTACCTCAATTTTGCTCTGATTGGCATACAACTTTGACATATTATCTTCCAGTAGGAATGCTACTTTCTCAGCTTTGCTCTGATTGGCTTGAAATTTCGGCACATAATTGCAGAAGATTGAGCCTTTCCTAATATGCAAAAATCATGGAAATCGGTTGTGAAATAACAAAACTGTCAATTAACAGATTTTCGCAATACGCCAAGTCTTGGAAAATACCAATGAATTGAGAATCGACACATACCACATTTTCTTCCATTTCAAAGCCGCATTCGACAGTGCCAAAAGGAGTTGCCTATATGCAGCGATGCCTGAATTTGGTTTCCCCGCAAAACTAACACGGCTATGCAAAATGACGTTGCTCAATATGATCGGCACCGTCAAACTTGGAAAGGACGTCTCCGAGCCGTTTGATACCAAATGAGGCTTCAGACAGAGTGACTATCTGTCGTGTGGATTCTTTAACCGCATGCTGGAAAATATCACGTGAGCCGCAGAACTTAATCGCTCAGGCACAATTTGTTATAAGAGCGTACAATTGTTGGCGTATGCCGATGAAGAGAAGTCCATGGAACACTTAATCATCAGCTGTGAAGTATTCGGTTACTAGAGACATAGAATACTGGGCTCATACTTACTCGGGGATGCCGCAGCACACCACTCTCTGGGCATTCCTACTTAACTTCGCCTGCCAAACGAGAAATTTTTTGGGAAACTTCTCCTTTTTTTGGGACTTTCCTCTATCTTCTTTTTCTTAGCGTCACAGTCCTTGGTGAACCATTGCTTAATTTCTTCCTCTACCATCGGCAACATAAAACTCTTGGCCAGGAAGTTAAAAAAAGTCAGAAAGAAAGTACACTTCATCGTTCATTACAGAGCATTCCTATTTCTACATAAAGTCCATGTGGAACTTTTTGGCACGTATTTTAGCCACATAACTCTTCGTTACATTGCGATCCGGTAGTTTTGCACTTTGTACGTCTTCAGACCAAAATTCTGAAACCGAAGTGAAATTTTTTAATAAATGTCTGGCTTACCAGTAAACAACTGAGAACTCAGACTTACTATGTACTTATATATGTAAATTCAGTACATACAATATATAACACTTCTACTTACAGGCGCATAGCAAATTAAAATCTTTGTAACTGTTTCTCTTGAAATTTTTTTATTTTGAGTTATGACGTTCTTCCAGCAAACGAGCGATATTCGCCTTGCCACTTACCACAGGTTACCTCAATTCATTCATAATGAATGTTAATCTGTTTCTTTGCCGCTCATCACCATACACACTTTGTGCTTCCACCGCGCTCACTCTTTTCTCTGGGGATTTTTAATAGGCGGTGGCGTATGAGTGACATTCATATGTGCCGCCTTGGCATTAAACACCGCTGCGACAAGAGACATCGGAGAATAAAAGCAACAAGGCGAACAAGAATGTTTGAATAATTACTTTCACACCGCTACAAGTGAATCTTTGTACATATTTACATACATATGTGCTTACTTTACATTTATATATATATTTATATTATAGTCAGCGTCAAAAGAAAGTGTAAACCATGTATTGATAAGTTTTGCTTATTTATTTTTGTTTTAATATATTTGTTTTCAATATTGTAATTTAAATTTTCTTTTATAAAAATATAATTTATTCTACAACAAGAACCATATAAAGAGAAGTTTCGAGCTTTGTATAAAATTTGTAAAAATTCGGCAAATTTTCATGAAAACTTCAAACTTTTTACTCAGAGTTTTTAGGGAAATTGCGGGTATGCAGTTTAAAAGATCATTAAATTTTGACACAATAAAGTGCAAGTTTCAAGTAATTAAAAATCGCACTGATTTTTGAGAATTTTTTTGCTCGCAGTCTGGTGTATTTTCGTTATTTAACGCATACTACACGTTTTCTTGATATGGACAGAAACACTCAACACCGTCAGCAGAAAAAATTAAAAAAAATCAATGCAATTTTTTAATTACTTCAAACTTGAACTTGACCAAAACTCAGAGTTCTATAAAACTGCATACCCGAAAGCTTTCTAAAAATTCTGAGTAAAAAGTTTGAAATTTAAAAAGCTGGAAATTGCCGAATTTTGACAAATTTTATACGAAGCTCGAAAATTTGCTTTACATGGTTTTTGTTGTACCATTTTTTTTGTACTTTTCACCATACATTTAAATTACAGGCCTAGTTTTACTCATACTACTGACAGCGGCAGGCTAATCACCTATCCTGTCAGAAATCAAATAGATTAACGAAAACAACGCAAGACAAGTCTTGTCGACGCCCTATGCTCCCGAGAGTAGTAAACAAGAAAAAACAATTTTACTCCTTATTGTCTATATTTATGGCTGCGTACTTACAGTATATGTTCAACGAATTGTGAACGGTAAGAATTGGTCTTTTATTTTTTTAAATTAACAGAAAATATTAAATGTCATTGCGACAGCTTTTCTCCATACTTGTACTCTATAAATAATGATTTATCGTGAATTTTGTTTGAAATAATTTTTCCTTGAAATAAAAAACGTTTGATTTTGTTCATATTGTGATGAATTTTAAAACTTTCGAGTCGGTTTTTTTTGAGAAAAAAATTTTTTTTGGTAGACGAAATTTTAAAAATTTATTTGTTGTTTAATTTTTAGGACAGACATAAGTCTGAAATTATTTTTGTTTCAAACAAGTAACTTTTAGCTTTGAGGTTGTTTTTTTTTAATTATCTAAACATTTGAAGTATGTTTTTAGACAAACATTATTTGTGATTACCGTATTTTTAGGTGATATATAAATATTTTTTTAATTATAAGGAAGGTCAAGGATTTGAAAGTATTTTTCTTTTAAATAAAAAATTTTGCTCATTCTGTTAAGAATTTTTAAATAGTTTTGAACTAATTTTGGAAAAGACAAAAAGTATTTTTCCCCAAAAACAGTTTTTTTTAAAATACTTTTTAAAATTTTTGATTTTAAAGTTTTTCATGTCTTGTGAAAGGTGAAATACGGACAGACTAGCACATTTAAGTACAGAAGAGTTTTCTATAGAAAAAAATTGATCAACTGGATAGCTTGAAATTTCTAGTTCTGGAAAAAAACTGTTGGTTACTATACCGTAAGAGTTTTCTATAGAAAAAATATCGGTCAAGTTGAGCTTTTGGATAGCTCGAAATTTCTGATTTTGTAAAAAAAAAATTTTAAGACTTTGAGTACTAAAAAACGTATATAAATTTGACATATATCCATGTAGATATATATATATATATATATATGTATAATTGGTGCGTACACTCGTTTTTGGGAGTTCGGCCGAGCTCCTCCTCTTTTTTCTGGCTTGATCTTGTTCCACAAATGGAGGGACCTACAGTTTCAAGTGGACTCCGAACGGCAGATATTTTTTATGAGGAGCTTTTTTATGGCAGGAATAAATACACTCGTTGTTTGCCATTACCTGCCGAAGAGCGTCACTTTTAGAAACAATTTTTTCTTCACCGATTTGAACCTACTTTCACTCTAAATTCCGAATGGTAGTCACGCACCAACCCATTCGGCTACGACGGCCGACATACATACTTTTAATCTCGAATACCGTCGTTCATTTCCACCCCAGACCGCTCTACGTTATTGCAAAGTCCTGGATTTATATCAGGCCAAGAACTGTCACTACGGCTGCATTCCCTTAAATGTAGAATATTTTTAACGGAGCATGTTTCTTCTATTAAAACAACGACAAGCATTTTGTAAAGTTGCCACACATTCAGTTTCTTCGAGTATGGCTTGTTCCATACACCTGAGAGCTTGCTTGTGAATTCATTAAATTTTAAACAAAATTGCGGTTTTGTTATTTTGGTGCTTGGTTCTGTCAATTGAAGTTGTGGTTAGCATAGGGAGTTGGCGCACATATCTGAGATTTATTTTACCGCTAATTTTTGTAGCACAGAATGCAGGTAGCAAATTTGTCTTGCCACAAGTACTTTCTTAATTACATAAAAACCAGCGTGGAAAGGTTAAAGCGAAAGTGACAACATTTTATGAATATGCGGAAAGCGCTTGCCGAGCGAAGAAATGACTCTTAATAGCGCCATGGTCGCATTAGTGGTTGCTATATTTTTACATTTTTTGTATGTGCGCGAATTATTTATTGTATTTTGAGAAGAACTCGCGCCGTCGAATTTATGATCCCTTTATTATTATTGCGAATTAAAAATTCTTCTACGACAATAATAAGAAGCATCAAAGTATTATTCCATTTTGCGGTATTTCACAGCAGTAAAACTTCGGCAGTTGTAATGTTGTGCTTGATCCCAACACTCGCAGTTGAATACTGGAGCTTCTAACCGAATAAGAAAAAAATAGCAAATAAGAAAAAAAATATAAATATAAATATAATTTTTTTTTCCATAAGAAAACATAGTAATAAATATATTTTTTTTTTCTATAAGAAAAAATAAAAATGAATATAATTTTTTTTGTTATTTTTTGCATTTATTATCTAAAGCTTGATAGTTTGTGCTGCCGCTTTGTTTCTTAAATACTTCGTAAATACGTTAATGAATGGATTTATACTAATTCTCTAGATAGTCGAACGCAGACCAGATCATTTTAATAATGCGAATTAAAGCATTTTTGTTTTCAAATTGTTGCTCATTCTCATAAACCTTACAAGCAAGCCATCCCCATAGATTTTCAATAATGTTCAGATCTTGGGCATACGGTTGCCATGCTAAGGCCGGATTCACACTATGATGCCGATTACGGTCCGCTCTCGGTCCAGTCTCGGTCTGGTAAAATATTCACAAACGAAAAACAATGACTGTATTCACACTATCCGTGCTGTTCAAGTTTCGGTACAGTCACACTCCAGCATCGATCAAGCTCGAAGAATATTTTGCTGGAGCGTGATCGAACTGGCCGCGACTTGTACTGATAGTGTGTGTGTGTGCGACGAACGATGAATCGCGACTGGACCGATGTAAGAACACAAATGTAGATGTCGAAAGATTTTACCGAACCGAGACTAGACCGAGAACGAACCGTGATCGGCACCATAGTGTGAATCTACCCTAAAGTTTCAACGACTTGGGACTCAATTCAAGTTTTGCCACATTTTTAATTAATAGGTCCAAATGTTTCACGAATGTCGGGAAAAGACGATTTGAACAGAGCTTTATAGCTGTTTCCTTCCATTTTGTAGTCTAGAATTTTCAATTCAAATGCTCCATAGTCCGATATTGCTCTCCACTCCATAACACCACCTGCACTGCTGTAATGTCAACTAAAGTGCATTTCCTCCTGCCTTAAGTTATGGTGGTTAGTATCTGTGCTTTGTTTTCGATGTTCATATTACAAGAACCACCTTCTTGGTAATATATTTCAACTTGTGTTTTATCCATTAAAAGCACTCACTTTTTTGTGCGGCTGCTCCAACTTTTCACCATAATCGTAGTCTACTGAAGAATGTATTCAGTATTCAACCCTATTCCATTTCCAGTTTAGAACCCTGCAACTCATACGCTTTTTTTTGCCCTTGTTCACTCTTCTCGGGAGCATAGGGCCTCGGCAAGACTCTTCCATCGTAAATGGTTCTGTGCTGTTGTTTTTGCGCCGTCCTTATGAGATGTCAGCATTTGTTGGTTCGCGCAACATCGACCTTCTCCAAGTATTTTTTGGTCGACCGCGACGTCGGCTCCCTTGCGGGTCCCCTGCCATTTTCGTCTGGGGGTTTTCTTAATGTGTGGCCAATTCAACGCCACTTTCTGCGTTTGATTTGCTTAAGAATGGGTTCACAGCTCATAAGTAGATTCACTCAATCCAAAACTTTCGAAAACTGTATCATGCAACCCGTTACCGTGTATGCGCTCGGCACCTTTTGCTTCGCCTAATAGTTGCAATTATGAGGAATGAAAGTGTAAGTACGCTTGTGCTGAACCAAAACTATTACATGGGTAACATTTTTGAGTTATGTAATTAGAAAATTAAAGTAAACCACTAAATTCAGGAATAAGTGACCTGTATAAGGATATTACAGCAAAAAGGAGGTGCAGTCCATTTCGAAAACAAATTTTCATGGTTTCATTTCCTACGTGTTTTTGTTTGTACATTAAACTACGTGAAATACTTCAAGTTTGTTTTCATGAAGTTCACAGTGTGGCTGGCAAAGTGTTGGTGTGGAGAAAGCTTTCGACATAGCATTTGAATAGTTTTAGTGACGTACACAACAGAGTTAGCGGCAAAGACTTAACAAAAAACAACAATACTAATCGCTAAAGCATTTAAAGTCTGAAAAACTGTTGCCCAGATGAACGAGTTCGGTGGTGGTGTTTAGTGTTTTTGAATTTGTGAAAGTGTGAAAAGCATTAGCAGCTGGTGAAAACAAGCAAACAAAAACAAAAAAAACATAAATTTCACATAAGCAATGGTAATTACATCCAAAGCATAGAAAATCACAACAATAAGTGGCAGGAAAATGTGCGCAGAAGCATGAAAGCCAAAATTTTCTATGTTGAATAAAAGGCGAAATATGCAAAGCACGAACTCCTGCATGAAAATAAAGGAAAATCAACTACCAAAAGTGGGTCAATGCCAAAAGCGGGAAGCTAGCAAACTAATAACTGCACAAAAGTACGTATGTATGCAGCATCCACAGATATACAGCCTGAGGCAACTAACTAGGCTAGATTGGAGTGTAACGAAAAACAAGTTTACAAAATTGTTTATGCATACATTGCGCTGAGACCTTCTCAAAATTCGCTTAGCGTAATTGACAAAGACTCAATCTTTTTTTTCGAGAAAGCTGAATGTGCGTGAATTTTTGTAGACCTATTCGAGTGCTTGCTTACCGACACAGACAACAAAGTAACAAATTTTTGCCAATGAATTCTGAAAAGTGAGACAAACAAAGAAAATATATGTATGCGTGTATTGAAATTGGAATTCGAAAGGCGTGCCAAGAGGCACCGAGAGATTGATAACTCTTGAAACACTCAAGCTGAAAAACATATTGTATTCGAAGCTCTGGAAAGTAAAAGGGTTGATGGGTAAGGAAGAAAGGAGAGCATTGAGAGAGAAAGAGAGAGAAAGAGAAAAGGATAGGATAGAGTAGATACAGAGACAGAGGCAGCTAGTTCTGTGAGAATTTTCTAGGTTCTTTGACAAATCTGAAAATATCCTCCAGTTTGATAAAACGATTTTTACTCATTCGCATGACATCGGACCTAAAATTCGTAGCCTTACTCTAGCAAAGGCAGGACACTCACAGAGAAAGTGCTCAGTGCTATCCGGTTCCTTTAAGCAAGACAGTTAAATCGGGTTCTCAAAGATGACCGCCATCATATGCTGACTTCATGGGTTGGGCCTCATAATAATACCAACCATCAAGCGAACGACTATCTAAAAACTGTAAATTGGAGATGAATTCCAAAACTCGCGAAAATATATGGATTGATGAAATGGACCAGCCCGACAGTTGCGTTTTTAGTTACAGAATTTCTACCTTCATATCAGAAAAACCAAAATAAACGAACAAAAAGGAAAAAAAAAACAAAAACAAAAACGATGTTCTCTCTATTTAGTCAAGTTAAACTAAATTCCAAATTCCGGCCGCCGTAGCCGAATGGGTTGGTGCGTGACTACCATTCGGAATTCACAGAGAGAACGTCGGTTCGAATCTCGGTGAAGACACCAAATTTAAGAAAGTCATTTTTGTAATAGCGGTCGCCCCTCGACAAGCAATGGCAAACCTCCGAGTGTATTTCTGCCATGAAAAAGCTCCTCATAAAAATATCTGCCGTTCGGAGTCGGCTTGAAACTTTAGGTCCCTCCATTTGTGAAACAATATCAAGACGCACACCACAAATAGGAGGAGGAGCTCGGCCAAACACCCAAAAAATGGTGTACGCGCCAATTATATATATATATATATATATATATATATACCAAATTCCAAACATTAGATGTACCAACCTCTATATGTCTATCTTTCTAGCTCAGCTGGCAAAGTCATTATTAACACACAAAAAAAAAAAGTGAAAAAACCAAAAACTGAGAGAAAAGGAGCTAAAATCAAACAAAAAATAAATCACCATCACGTGCCACAATCAGCAGCCAAGGGATTTTACTGCCAAAGCTGGCATGCCCAACAGGCGCAATAACTTCAAACACCTTTGCAGCACAGGCGTACATGCATTAAAAGCAACAGCGTCCCTCATTTGCCCACAGACAAATACGCATACCATTAAGATGCTCGCATGACTGCAAGTGAAGGGAAGAAAAAGTGTGACACAACACTTTTACCCCTCGCCTAATGGCTCTTATGGCGAGTGGTGAAGGCTTGAAGGGCACGTACGAAGGATGATCGCCGTAGTTGCACTCACAGTACATGACTTTGTTGCTGTGATTGGTTGTGGTTTATCAGT
The DNA here is from genome assembly GCA_037575425.1 of Anastrepha fraterculus. Classification (NCBI taxonomy): domain Eukaryota; kingdom Metazoa; phylum Arthropoda; class Insecta; order Diptera; family Tephritidae; genus Anastrepha; species Anastrepha fraterculus. The sequence goes on from JAYXIM010010297.1 coordinate 11,377, forward strand.
GGTGATTCTATGTTTGAGGTTGATGTTTTCTCTTTAACTCCATTTTTTCTTCATTTTGCTACAATTTTTTCCTCATTCCAATTAAAGCTCCCGCATTTTTGTTTTTCTTTTTTGTGGCGATGCTGTCAGAGGTCGTGACTGATGATTATAGTCATTACACTTGCAATGTATTGCAGTGTACACAGACATATATATGGAACTCCATCAAGCGCCCGCCAACAGCTGCTGATTTGTGCAAAAAGGGTTTGATGAAACCGGAAAGAAATATGCGCTATCAGCGTAGGCAGATTGATGAAGCATAACAGCATACGCGATAGCATGAAGTTCAACTAAAAAAATATTTAAAAAAAGTTCGGTTGATTTATTTGTAAATTGCATGCTATATTGATACTGGCAGCTCAAAGGGAACTCAATAATATACGAGCGGCCACCGTAGCCAAATTATTTTGTTTGTGACTACGATTCGGTAGGGCCACCATTGGAAACCCACTGGAAGTGTGAAACACCAAGTGATAGAAGCAGTTTTTCTAACATTCGTCGCTCTTTGACAGAAAATGGCAAACCTCCGAGTGTATGTCTGAAGTGAAAAAAGCTTCTTATAATAAACATTAGGAAATAGTATCAAAGCGCCCATCACCAATCGAATGAGGAGCTTAGTCAAACACCCAAGCATATATGCGATTGATATAAAATATATATAAGTTGTATAAGAAGGCCGCCGTAGCCGAATGGATTGGTGCGTAACGTTCATTCGGATTTCAGAGAGAGCGTAGGTTCGAATCTTGATGAAAGACCAAAATGAAGAAAAAGTTTTTCTAATAGCGGTTGCCCCTCGGCAGGCAGTGACAAACTTTCGAGTGTATTTCTGCCATGAAAAAGCTCCTCATAAAAAATATCTGTGGTGGATGGCTGAACGAGTCGAACAATGTTCAAGTTGCCATTTATGAGAAAAAGAAGGTAATAAAGAAATTTATCAAAATTTTTGAAACTCAACATTTTTCAAGAAAAGTTGATGAGAAAAAGGTTTTATTACGTAAAGATTTTACTTACTTTTAAAGCGTACCATATTTTTTAGAAGAACGTTATGGCCCATCTATAACCACAAACAAACGTCAATACTGACAAATATAAAACGAAGGGATGCCTGGTCAATCGGGGAACAAGCATCCAAAATGGGCACCCCTCACAACACATACTGTCACAGTTGTAAGCAACCACAGAAAAAATATACGATTTTTCATTTTCTCTGCGAATGCCCCGCCCTATGTAAGGATATAATCTCAACCCTTGGCAAAGCACAGTTCGAGATCCTCGAACAACTCTTTGGCTTAGACGTCGACAATCTAATAAGGTTCTTCAACCGCACGGACTGGGTATGGTCACGCTGTAAATAACCGTTAAACCGCTAAATAAGTTGGTAACGAGGATGTGGCAACAAAATTATACGGAAGCGCTTGTTGGATACTGGATGAATCATCACTTCAACCAACCAATCTGATATAAAAAGCTTCTTATGAAAAAAAAACCATTTCCCATTCGGAGGTGATGCAAATATGTTGGCCCTTCCATTAGTGGAACAACATCAACGCGCACAACGCAAATAGGAGGAGTAGCTCGGCTAAATACCCAAAAATAGTGTAAGCGCCAGTTATATTGTATGTAATAAGAAGATTATGTCAACATTTCAAGTCACTCGGAGCAGTTTTGAAGATTTCAGCATCACTTGTTCTAGGCCGGATTTCTGTACTTATGAGACTCTTAAGAGTTTTTTGAAACTTTTTGTTTTGGGGCCCTCGTATGCCATAACTCAAAATCTACTGGAAGTAATCTCCCCATCTGGACCACTTTTGAAATTCTGCACAGCACCTTATAACATAATTTTCCAGGTATTCATAGTTTTTCATCTTTGTTTTTGTTGTTTCTTGGCCAAAATTGCTTTTTTAGGTGTCAAGCGCTACGAAAAATTAAAAAATAAAAACTATCGTTTGAGGCAGACTCAATAAATTAATACTATCATTTACACCAAAAAAAGTCTTAAAACCTTGCTTTACTTTCACCGAATTAACCTTCTCTTCCTTTAAGAAACAAGAAGGCTGTATTTCTCCCTCACCGAAGCCAACACTCGTTGCACCATAGTAAAATAATCAGTTGAGTGGTGCTTCCGCTTTATGTGCTGTTCGCTGACTTCAAGAAGGCATTCAACACAATCAACCCAGGCGCAATATGAATGACGTTGAGTAGAAAGGCAGTTCCGGCCACATGAGAGTCCTTTATGAGAACTTCGAACTGGCAGTGCTTCACAACGGCAACATCGGCGACCCATTCACAACGAACGCAGGCGCCCCTTCCCATCGCCAACTTTCTATACGACGTCATGAGTCCACTGAACCTGCACTAAAAAAGTATGGTATGGAGTTTCACCAGATATCTTGAGAACCAGGACTTCGCCGATGACACCTGCCTCCTATTTCACAAACTTACTAACACGGAATCGTAAGCGGACTAGTCTAGTCACGCTGGTACGAGGACTGTAAGAGTCAACCACAATAAAGCAAGACATAGGTATAATGGTTAACGGGTGTCCGATGAACAATATCGTAAGCTTCTGCTACCTTGAATAAACTATCATGGGAGACCACGAAGCAGACAAAGATGGCTAAATAAAGCAAGGGTGGCGTTCGTGCGAATGCATACAGTATGGGGGAGTGCACAAATATTCAGGGGCTCTAAACTTCGAGTATTCAGCTCATATGTGAAATCAGCATTATAAAACATGACAATCATTCGTCAACAAACACCTCCGCATCATTTGTAGGGCGGTCTCACACTTAGAAAACCCCCAGATAGCACGACAAGAATGACAATGGTCTAAAACCCAAAAGGGAGCAGAGGTCGCGTTCGGCCAAAGGTCACTTGGCGAAGGTCGATGTTGCGAGAGCTAGCAGATGCCTGCTTCACATGGAATGGCGCAAAACCAATCACCCAGAACCGTGCACAATGGAAGAGCCTCTGTACTCCCGAGCGGAATGAACAAGGAAAACAAACCTTGCCGTCCTTAAACTCGCGTGTTCAGCCATAAAAATAAATAAATTCGAAAGTCTGCCATTTTTTTATGTATTACTTAATTTGAGGAGTGGCTACATTTTTTATTAAAATACAAACGGTTTGCGCGTGTATTTTTTCATTTACCCCCTTAACTACGTTTGAAGTGTCAAATATTTAATAAATATTATAAGAGAAGTCCTTAATAATCCAGTCCATAATATAATATTTTTTTAGTTTTAAAATTTGTGCATTGAAAAATACTACTTAATGGCTATTTATTGCATTTGCTTTACACTCACACATAAATGCTTATACTCGTGCAAACCTGCCAAATGCAGGAGGTGACTTTTATTTTCGCCATTAATTGATATGATGTGTTAATACACTCAAATATGCTGCTATGAATGCAAGTGCGTATGTATGTGTGTATACGTGGTTACACTAAGGTATTTAATTATTAATGTATTTTAATTACATATGCAATTAAAGCCGCATATCCATTTTGTCGATTATTAAAATGCTCTCAGAAAATGTGCTTACAAATGTTTGCGTTTTCGCAATTAACTTTGTGTCATCACTCATTTTTTTTTATTAAATCTACACAGTTCCACACATAAGCTCAATGTTATGGCTTTTTCGCATTTTTATTAAAATTATAGAAAATACTAGTAACTCATTTTAATTTTAATGAAAAAGCAAAACAGGGAAGTTATTCATGAACTCACATCCACACACAAAACTTGCAATGTAATTATCACTACTACTGAACTTTAAAAGATATCCGATGAAATAATTACATTGAAAAGCAAGATCTTTACCTTAATCCTTCATCTGGTATAAAACTCTGGTAATATTGTTCGCATATTTTTTCACCAACTACTTCATTTTACCATGGTTACAGTGCTGGTTTTCCAAAGAATATCAGAAAAATTATTCAAATTTTGAACAAGGAAGCTTATTTGGTAGTGAATATATACATTTTTCATACGTTATCAGCTCAATCGCCACACTTGTCAACTGTCAAAAAAGAAAAATAATAATAATAATAAAAAATAAAATGTGCGTCCGATACATAAAACGTTGATAAAATCACAATAGGCATTGTTTAGGGAACGGCCAATATTATCAAAGCACATTGCCAGAAGGCTCGAGCAGCTGTTTTGTAAAGGCAATAAACCTTAACTGACTGAAATGTTAAATATGACTTATTTGCATAGAATGGGGAGCGCATAGCGAATATGCAATCAGCACGGAATTCAGCACTTTCTGCAAGGGGGATACCGCAATGTTTGTCGGCAAGCACATGTTGCATGCTGTCAAAAAAGTACTGAAAATGAAAAAAAAAATCTTTATTGTCATTCAAATTTAAGGGGTTAAAATAGTTAGAAGGCCGAAAAAAGCGAATTTTGCAGAATTTTCCTGAGAAAACTTTAAATTTTATTCATCTAAAAATTTGTACAAATTTTGTATTATCTTTTAACTGTATTTTAAGACTTAGTATTAGTAAAAACATTTATTTGGAAAGGAGCTACAGCTGATCTCCAGGAGCTCCTCTCAAAAAAGACGCTTTTCGGTGACCACTATATCTCTGAACTGGATCCTCTGTAATTAATAAAAAGCGAACATATTTCGTTAAAATAGTGTTACATCTAGTAATTAGTCGAAGGAATAAGCAAAATAAATTTTTTTGACAAAATGGCGGTTTCACAAAAAAAAATTGATTTTTGATCAAAATTTGGCCTTAAATTATTTAGAAAAAAAATATTTATCGGTAAAAAAAACGTCGATTATCTATTAAAAAATATATTGAAGAAGCTAGTGTTAAAATTTGAGACTAATCGGCTTAGCCGTTTTTGAGTTTGAAAACACCGTTTTGAGAAAAAGTTTAAAATTTGCCTTGTACTTTCAACCACTCTGAAACGCCTTTTCAAATTTGCGTGTAACTTCGAAAATATTCACCGGAACGTTATTAAATTTTCTGTGTGTATTCTCAAATATATGTACATTAAGAAAATTAAGTGAAATCAAGCGAATTTTTGAAAATTCTAACTGTATATAACAGTGGCGGATCCAGGATTTCATAAAGGGGGGGGTCCGGGGTATTTTAGAAGGGTGTTTTTATTAAAAATCAATTTCGTGAATAAAATATGGCATTATTCGCGCTGCATGTCGTGACTAGCCGATGAAAAAACTAATAGCTCTAGATATCTTGTAAAAAAAATTCTAAAAATAGTAAAGGACTTTGATTCAAAATTACAAGAATAATTGGCGGTTTTTATACATCGTGGGACACCTTCATAAATAATTACGCCTATTTAAGATACAATATATTATAACATGTGTTGGAGCCAACTTGCAATTCAACCATGTATAGTTTAAGTACGAAAAAAATATCAACCCTGTTTGTAACTTCTTTACTTCTTCTTCTTGTATTAATGCTTACTGTGACTCAATTCACTCCAATAAAGTTCTTCAAACGAAACGGTCGTGTTTATATATAATATTATATATTTAATTGCGCTTTTCTCTAACAACATGTGTTGCTATATAACGGCAAGAAAGTTACCATGAAAGAGCCGTTGCAGCTTTTCCTTATCGTAACGGCGACACCCTGTGTACTGTTAACTCGAAATTTTAAATAGCGCGCCAACGAAATCGCGATGACGGCGCCGAGTGATTTTTCCCTAAGTTTTTTTGGTGAATAACTAGGCTATCTTTAAACATGCATGAACATGCTTCTATTCTTTTGTTTCTTTCAACGAGCAGAATACATTGTGTCGAGCATTTGTTGACAAGTAGTTAATGTGATTGTTAATACGCCTCCTAACATGAAGAGAACATTATTTTCTTATTTCGAGCGCCTTGATCCAGAATCAGAACCAAAAATAAAAAAGAAGGAAAAACAGGTAAAGTTAAAAATTTGTATCCAAGAACAGTCAGTGTACAGTTGGTGCTCAAATTAATAGAATCACTATGAAAAATTCAAGTTTCAGCCATTTAACTGATCATAATCAAAGAATAGTCTATTTTTAATATGTTGTTTATTAAATTTCTATAATACGACAAAAACAATATTCAAACCAGTCTTTTATTAAAAAAATATCAAAAAAAAATCAAAAAATCAATATTTTGCGTGAGCACCTCGTGCAGCAATTAAAACCGGAATCCTTTTGGGTATGCTTTCAACGCATTTTAAGCAGTTTGTTTTTATTTGGTCGTCATTTTTCCAAATATTTTGCAGTCTTTCGCTCAGTTATTCTTTATTTATAATATTATCTTTCGATATTTCTGTCTTTGTTGACTCTTAAAGGTTCTCAATTGGATTGAGGTCTGGTGAGTTTCCTGGCCAATTAAGAACTTGAATTTTTTGCTCTTCCAAAAAGCTGCTCACAAAAAGCCAATAACAAGTTTCAAGCGAATTACATTAAACAAAGATCGTCCGCCATATTGGATCAGCCATTTTTAGTTTTAAAAAACTAACATCAGATTCGTAATCAGCGACACCAATGTCGAACATACATAGTTTTTTAAGCATCTGTTGCGCCATTAAAGGGGGCGTTAAGAAAATGAATTTTCATGTCTAAAAGTCTTAAATTCAAAATAGTATAATTTTTTTTTCATTCATCCTAGAAGTCTTTTAAAAAATGGATTTTAAAGCTACAGAGTATTACTTTGCGATTCCGTTGTGGAAAATAAAAAAAAAATTTACCTTACTCAAAAAAAATTCATAAAGATGTCCAAAATCGGCATTTCTTGACTATTTAACCACAAATTGCCAAAAGTCCTGACGTGCTGGAGCATTTTCAAGATCAAATTCGTTTTCAGCACAAAAAAAACTTCAAGAGACACTCGTAGCCGTTTTAGAAATTGGACAAAAATGAAATTACGCAGGCCTGTGTAATTATTCAAAATTTTGAATTGCGTCCGTCGTATTATAATTGTTTTTATTATAAAATAAATTAAAACTGGAAGAAAAATCTAATAAACTGCTAATGCATATAAAAAAATATTGTTTTTTTTAACTTGACTCATACAGAATTGAAACATAAAATTTTAGAGCATGATTCCAATGGGGGGGGTCCGGACCCGAAACCCCCCCCCGTGGATCCGCCACTGGTATATAACTCCTTAAGTTATCGGCTTCAAATAGGAATAATCCATTGATCCAACAATCCGATCATCAAAATAAATTTTAGACACATTTTTCGGTGACCTCTTCTGTTATCCCTTAACTTGTTTCAACTGGGAAGCGTTGCCTCGAAGTGATTATTTGAGTTTTGGATAATGGAAAATAAGCTAACAAATGCAATGTTTATCGACTCAGCTTAGTTTGGGGAAAAATAAATCCATTGCTTTTGCGTAAAACTGTTTTACGGTCGATCTTTAGCTACTGGGCGATGCTACGACTACTAACATGCCGATGAACTTCGATTATTTCTATGATTTTATGGACATTTGTGGTATTATCTATAATGTCTTTAACATAAAAAATTCCTGAACAGAATCGACGAAAAAAAAAAACGTTAGTTTGTTTAGCTGTAACTGTATCGGCACCATAAACACTATTCACAATTCAAGCGGCATGGCTTGCCTATTCGCTTTTATCAGAGAAAAGCTGTAAAATGTTACGAATTTTCTCTTTGTTGACTTCCATTGCTAACACTCTGTAGGTCACAACTGAATAGTACAAATGAAAAACAGGAAATGAAATTTTTCAGTGTGAAATGTCACCTTGACAACCAGCATAGATTTTAATTTGTTTGATCGATGCTTTACGTGATATCGATCACTACAGCCATCTATCGATGAAATAATGGATTTCATTTTCTAATATTTTCCACATTTGGCGTAGATAACAGTGTTAGTGGGTTGGTTTTGCAAAATTATAATATTTGGTTCTATGTGTTCGGAAAAGTGGGCAAACTGTCAAGAATGGGAATAGGTCAATGATAGTTGGAGAGCTGCAAGGATGACAGTGTTGTGATGGAATATTTTCAAGGAGATAACGATGCGTAACGTTTATGTAACTTAAGCGAAGACGTTCTAGTTTGATTAGATCACGTCTGGATATACGAGTGTGAATGTGGCTGATGAAGGTTTGTATGTTAGATTGGTAACTGAGTATTGATTGGGATCACACAACAGTTTGTAGAAATTAGTTTTTGTGCGGTAACCAGTGGAGCCAGAGGCGCTGATTTAGCAGTGTGATTGACTAGTTCAGTTCTTTGAATTCAAGCATGCAAGAGGATCTATACTAAGAGAAATTTTGGAAAATGTGCAGTTAATGATTTTCGGATATTGTTGGCATACCATTCATTATTTTGCACATAACAAATGGAGTCTAATGAGGATATTGAGTCGATACATAGTACACGGTACATCAGGGTCTTGGGAATTAAAAATAGCTATAATCCCAGCTAAATGTTTTTGCAAATGTTAAGCTCTGGTGCCCTTTCAGTGTTGAGATTTCTCGTGCATAAAACTGTGAAAAATCGGCATCAGCAAAATTTGTAATGAAAGTAGAAAAGTCAGCAAAATTAGATGTTTTTTTCCTTTTGAAATCCTATTATCATAATTAATTGTGTTCGTTGAATGTTTCTGCATCCGAAAATTTATGAAATATATGTATATCGTTTGAATTATTGAACTATTTTGAAAAAAGCTATCGATTTTGTTACTGCCCTCGGCCATAATTGCTTTCTTTTCGATAGAAAGCTTTGACTCCTTGATTTTATATTTTTGTTTTAATACTTTAGTAATAAGAAACTGCCACTGCTTTCTAAGTTATCCACTGATAAATGTAACAAAAAATTAATGAAAAAATTCATTGTTATTATTTTTTAATTTTAATTTTTGTTATTTATTGAAATTTAAATTCGATTGCAACCTGCTTAAAATATTCCCAAGATTTAGTTTTAATATCAGCTGAGTATCAATATTGCAGCAATTGCTAACTAGCTTCAATGTGGCATAAAATTAATTACCCTACATACAAACAAACAAGCAATGGAGCGCGCAAAGGTAAAAAAAGATTTCCAACGCTCAAAATATTTTTTTTTAATTTAGTAACCATATTGAAAAACAAAATTGGATGATTAATTTAGCGCCACTCTATAAAACAGGCCTATTTTCTTTAAGAATCTTGGCAAGCACTTTAAACACGCTTCTTAAATAATCATCTATAGGGACTTTTTTGACCAAATGTGCTTTCATTTTATCCGCCTTTATCATTACTTCTCTATCACAGGAGTATTGGTCCCCTTATCGGGCGAACAACCCAACTGTCAGCTTGTTTATTATGCCATCACAGCAATAATACAAACCGCATACGCAGATATACAACCACATATTTTTCACTTGTGCGTATGTATGTATGTAAATCTCTTATTCTTGCGGTTGAGGAAAGACAATCGCGCACAAATATAGACATATCTGCTAGCACGCATACACACATATGCATATGTAGATGTATGCTAAGGGTAGAGAGCTGTTGCTGCTGCTGTGCTTTACGAGCCGCTTGGTTGGTTTGCTTTTTATTTGTGGTCTGCCTTTTACGCTGCTGCCTGTAGGCTGTTGTTTGTGAATACTGCGCTCCTGTATGTTCGCATGTAAATATGGATGTATTCGTGTGTATTTATAAGCACCTTCATCGTTTTATAAACTTCATCACTCGGCGGATTAAGTTGACTGGCATCCCTTTTCGCTTGTTGTAGGTATCATGTTGGCTTACAGCTGACTTTGCTTTGTGACTTCTGTCGGTACGCATTGCCACAGATATAATAAGAGAGACGAGTGAATTCGTCGTATGTGGATAAATATTTGTGTAATCAGATGAGGTTTTTTGTATGAGTGGTACCAAATACCCTGCAGTCGAAGCTACTAATTCTGAACTGTCTTAAACTTGCCGCAAAATAGAAACTTTCAACACTCAGAATCGTTTTTTGTTATTTAGTACAAAAAGTTATTCAAAAACAGAATCGGTCTTATGCTAGTGTCTACGGCAGATTCTGCGCATCTAGTGGCCCAGAGCAATTACCAAACTGATCTGTGGGATCAAGGCAAGCAACTACCCATCCAGTCGTGTCCAGCTAAGGCGCTTAGTGGCATGCTCTACCTGTTACCAGTTGACTACCAACTAGACTTACAAAATATAGAGGCCTACTAGCACCTCATCAGATTTTACTAAAAGTAAAGTACCCCTCGTGAAAGTAATGAGATTTGAATTCAGTAGTCAAAGAGAAAACAACTGCATTTTACACTGACTAATCTAAGAAGGATTGCGGCGTTGGCACCCTCGAAAGCCCTTGAAACCTCCAAGACTTTTCGCCTAGGAAATTGCAATAGTATTTTTCAAGCAGAAGTTCTCAGGATATGGCGAGCTTGCAGGATAATTATAAACCCTCAACAACAACTATCGGAGGTATGTATTTTTTTCAGCTACAGTCACCTACAATCAATCAGAATTACGCCAAAAATAACTGCCACTGGCTTTTGGGGGGCTATACCAGGAAGATGGGGTGACCGTGCAAGGATAGATGCAAAAGCTGCAATCAAGAAGATTGGGGTGCTCTACCACATAGAATGTTGGGGGAAATCTCGACGTTCAACTTGAAACAAATTGTAGAAAATCAAATATACGACATAGGCAGATTCACAGGCAGATATATGTAGTTGGCGCGAACACCCTTTTTGGGTGGTTGGCCGAGCTCCTCCTCCTACTTGTGGTGTGCGCCTTGATGTTGTTCCACAAATGGAGGGACCTACAGTTTTAAGCTGACTCCGAACGGCAGATATTTTTATGAAGAGCTTTTTCATGACAGAAATACACTCGGAGGTTTGCCATTGCCTGCCGAGGGGCGACGGCTATTAGAAAAATGTTGTTCTTAATTTTGGTGTTTCACCGAGGTTCGAACCGGCGTTCTCTCTGTGAATTGAGAATGGTAGTCACGCACCAACCCATTCGGCTACGGCGGCCGTCAGCGTCAAATCAAAATGGCTCCATTAATAAAAAGTAGCGGTTCTACAAGTGGAGTATCAAAATGGTGTCTTTTGTGCTTTTGCGTCTGAGTTGTGCCAACATCTCCACAGCCACCACGCATCCAGTCTTAAAAAAAACTTAGAATATAACTGAATTCTGCAGATCGGCGCTGAAATG
>JAYXIM010010302.1:0-63554 GCA_037575425.1 Anastrepha fraterculus
CTAAATTCCGTTAACTAAATTTAATATTTTTGACACCAACTCTGATGGTCTTAAACTTTAGCGCTGCTTTTCACAGTGAAAACAGGAATTTTCTGACAGCATAATAATAAAGGGTTGAAAGCGTACTTTCATTGTTGTGTTAAACCGCACCGCGCCAGTTTAGAGAAACTGTAAGTTGCAAGTTTTGCAAGTTTACACGACCTCCGACACTTTGCAACGGCGCTCGAAATTGTCGAATTGCAACAAAGCTGAACTTTTGGTGCATTAAACTGCTGAATTTAATGCGGGGCACAAAAGATAGTCCACCCGTATGCGGAAAGAAGCGGCAGTTTGGCAACAACCACTAAACAACGTAGCAGTCCAAAAGATAAAAAATAAAAAAAAATATTTTCAGAAAAAATGTATCTTCTCTTTTCATGTAATAACAAAGTTACTATAAATACTTTTATCAGCACCGCAGTAAACGTAGGTCAGATGCCTTTGTGTTGAATTTGTATACAAAAATTCGTTTTACTTTCCATAAATACGAAATACCTTATCTATAAATATGCGAGGAAACATGTGCGTATGTATGTATATGTACAATGCTCGTTGGCTGAAAGAACGTCATAACTCAGAAAAGCAAAAATTAGAGAAGAATAGCTGGAAAGTTTTCAATCTACGCTGACTCGCTGAGTAAATGCATAAAGTAATGAGATAAATGTAAAAATATTTTTTAATTTGAATTAAATTTTTTGCACAGCATAAAGTAAAGCTGGAGACCATAATTGCATACCCATCCAAAAAAGTTAAATTTTCGGTTACGACCTTCTTCTAGCAAGCGAACGATATGCGTTGCTCCATTATACCTCTCAAATCACTATCGGCTGGCAGGCAGGTTTGTTCGTGATTTTTTGTTGCATTTCAATTTCAGTGCATTGTGTGCTACTCCAATACGAAAGCTGAAGTGCCTTGCCCGATTTTTATGCGCTCTTTTTTCGTGCTTTTGCAACAATTTAATGCATGTTTTGTGTTTGGAGTAACCACTGCCCTCAAAAAGCCTATTGGCATTGTTGAAAAATATAAAAGAAAATTTACGGTCATTGTAGAGGGTCTCTCACTGCATCCATGCGCATGCATATGTAAATACATATATGCATATGCACATACAAGAGTAAGTGGATATTTGTCAGTTTGTGTTTTTGTGACCCTTGTTGCTCCTAAGATCAAGTGACACTTTGTGTATGCTTCGGTCAAGTTATCGGTTAACAAGCAGTGACACAAAATGTGAGCTACAAAAGACTCTACGGGGAAACCAAAAATAACAAAGCACAAAAACCCAAAGTAAATAGAGCGAAAAATCAAAAACAAGATAAGAAATAGCGAGAAACATCCTGGCATGCATAAAAAACACAAATCGAATTACACAAAGATTTGCAACAGCGCGCAATGCTTTTGCACACAATCGTAGAGGAACACAATGCACATGTATGCGTATATTGGGTGGTTGAGGTGTTGTTAAGCGTGCAAGTATGATACTTTACAAGGGAGACGCGAAAAAAATGCTGTATTTAAAAAATTATGGTAGTAAATTAAATAGAATTTGAGAAATTTTTCGTTCTTTCACGAATCGGATAGATAAATACCATTATTTTATTAAAAAATTACTTACTTACTTGGCTGACAACTACAACCGATGGTCGGCCTAGGCCGCTACCAAAATGTTGCGCCAATCGCTTCCGCATTGCGTGCTTTGACTCCAGTTAGAAGCATCAAGAGTGATCAGGTCGCCGTCGATTTGGTATTTCTAACGTATATGAGGACGCTCGTTTTTGTGAGTTCCACCAGTGCATTTCGAAAATAGCATCATCTTTGCTGGAGTGTTATTGTTCATTTAGTCAACGTGACCTAGCCATCACTTCATTACGTCGATGTCGGCGCACAGCTCGTGGCCTATCTTATTCGGTAAACATCATGCACGCAAATCGGACCATAGATATTGCGAAGAATTTTTCTCTCGAAAGCACTCAGCGTCATACAGTAAGACCGGAAGGATGAGTGATTGATAAAGCATTTCTTTCGTGCGCCGGGAGAGAGCTCTGCTTTTCAATTGCCTACGCAGCCCAAAGTAGTGCCTGTTAGAAAGAGTTCATCTCAGCTGGATCTCTTGGCTGACGTTGTTCAGGGTGTTAGTGCTGGATCCCAGTTAGACGAAGTCCTTGACTACGCCGGAAACGTAATTCTCAATCGCAACCTGTTGTCCAATACGCGTAGAATTTTTTGTTTGTTGACCAAGTCACTTTGTCTTGCCCTCGTTTTCCGCAGGACTCGCTCGAAGGGATTCATTTTCAGGACTGGAGGAAGTTGCAATGGCTGCCCGCTGATTAATGCCAACAACGTCGATATCGTCAGCGTTAGCGAACAGTATGACACTTTTATAGAAAATAGTGCCGGAGATGTTGGATGAGCAAATAATTTTCTCCATCATCAATTTGAAAAAATCGCATGACAAACGATCGCCTTGTCTGAAGCCTCGCTACGTTTTAAATGGCTCAGAAATTATAAATGTAAATTAATAACAACGTGCAACAAAATTGGACGAAAAAAAAGATTGCTTTTAAGGGTGTATAATAAAATTGAACGCGCATATTTTTGTGAAATATTTTGACGCAATATTTCTTACCCGTGTTGGTAATTTTGACTCTTATTTCTTAAAATCTCAAATCTAATAGTTTTTTGGGATCGTTGCGGGTTAAAATCTTCTACAAAAATATTTCGCGGAACATTTTTGTAGGGCCTTCTCATACGAAAACTGTGTGCGATAACGGGTAGAAGTACGTCATTAATTTGTTTCCAACACTTTTAGATTTTAGGTAGCCACTACTGATGTAAGTATACCTCGCAGTGAATTACAATATGCAAGCACAGACGTAAATCAGTAAAAAATTAGCAACAACAACATTTTTTATAAAGTCCAAAGGATTTTGGAACAACACAACAAATTTTTTTTTTAATGTTTTTCTTTCTTTGATAATAACAAAAAATAAGTTAAACTTAATACTCTTAAAAAACTCCAAAAGTGGATTAAAAACTGTGATGTTTTTTATATCTTTCAGAGCTCATTCTCTCTCTCACTCGTATAAAACTACAATTACCAATAAAATTCAATAACATATAATAAAATTCAACAGCGTATATTTTTGCCCAAGCTTTAACCCAATGTTCCATACCCGTGGGGTTCATTCTGACCCTTATTTTTAAAAATCAGAATTATATTAAGTTTTTAGGGTCATTAGGTGAATGATATGTAGAACGCCCCGAAAGTGGGGAAAGTTGCTGATAGCCACTCACTTGGGAGTGGCCAGGACGATCCTTCTACATATGGTTGAAGCAACTCACAACTTCCGGGATTAGCCTACGTATCCTCTGGGTAGTTTCCGAACACCCGTTCGAGAGTAAGCCAACGTGAGAAGGCGAAGTATCCCAGGATAGCTGGTTGTGCGCTGGGTTTGGGACCCATAAAAAATTCCCCCCAATGAAAACATGTACAACGCCTCGGATGAGAACTTGATATACTGATGACGACCCCTGCAAACGAAATAAGGATTACGATTTGAGGGCATGCACCTGGAATGTGCGATCCCTTAATGGGGAAGGTGCCTCTGCCCGGCTGGTTGATGTCCTCGTGAGAGTAAAGGCTGACATCACTACCATTCAAGAGATGCAATGGACAGGACAAGCCAAGAAAAACTTAGGACCTTCCGACGTCTACTACAGCTGCCATGGAAAGGAGCGCAAATTCGGTGTCGAATTTGTTGCGGGAGACAGACTTCGTCGCCAAGTAGTGTCGTTACTCCGGTGCACGAGCATCTCGCAATAATCCGCAACAAAGCGCGATTTTTTAACACCTTGCTCATTTGCGCCCACGCCCCGACGTAAGAGAAGGACGATGCTACCAAAGATTCCTTCTATGAGCGCCTGGAACGTTCCTATGAGTGCTGCCCCCACCACGACATAAAAATCGCGCTTAGCGACTTCAACGCCGGAGTTGGAAAGGAGGAGAGTTGCTAAGCGGGACCAGTTGGACACAGAGAAGCCAAGTCCTTCTCCACCTCATATTTCCAATGCAGAGGAGGCCAGCTGATACCGCATTGAATACATTTAGAGCTGAAGTGTTTGAATGCATTCTGACGTCATGACAGAGTAGGCTTTTAGCTCAGAATAATTTGAGATTCGATCATAGTTACTGGACCTTAACGGGTTAACTCAGCTTTGCTCAATGTTCTTTATATTATTTTTATACTACTTTTTTGGAACTTTCATACTAGTGTAGGCGTGCAAAAAATCCCAAAACACTTTTCTTGAAACCATCGCCTAATGGGCACTTTGGACCCCAGATATGTGTCCAGCACACACATATACAGCGGGAGTAAGTCTCATACCCGAAAAGAGCCATGTAACTTGGGTTAGTCCATAGCCATTTTTCCTACGAGAACCATTTACATGCACTATTTATATGCGTGTATTCAAGTATAAGTGAGTGCGAAAATGTATTAAGAAATTTTCTTAAAATACGAAGTTTTCAATGGAGTCGTAATTATAAATGTAAAAATGCAAAACAGCCTTTCGTTGTTATTCATAATGGATATTTGTATGTAGATGAAAAATATTAATATAAAACACATACATAAGTGAATAAAAAGGGTCTAGAAGTTGGTTTAATATAAAAAACGTAAAAATTTAGATTTTTCAAATTTCACTATTTATTTTCACGGCTCTTAATGTCGTGAAAAATATATGTGATAAATGGCATCATTCAAATTTGTATCACGAGCACTCCCTCATGTAAAATCCTCCAAACATTCGAATCATGAATTTCCAATTGTTGAGAACATCGAGATATCGATGAAGTTGTACAGCAACAACTTGCGCTACAGCAGCAATATTCCTGACAAAACCAGTTTCTTGAAATCTTTTCACCAATCTTTGAATTGCTGACTCATTCGGACGATTATTTCCACCAAAAAAATCACGAATCTTGCGATATGTTCTTCTTAAAGATCGACAATTTTCAGAATAAGTTTCAATAATTCTAATTAATTTTAATTTTGGTCTACCATGTAAAATCTGTCTACTTGACGAATGTCAACGATGACATAAAAAAGGTACCGCCTGAGAGTTATTCACTACCAACAGCTAGGTGCCACTTTTGAAATACCCTTTATTTGCGCTTGTAAATGCGTGGAAGCATTTCACTGGCGTTGGCAGGAATAAGAAATTAATAACCTTTTATTACAAAAAATGCATTACTATAAAAGTTATTCATGTGCATATGCGAAGGTTCATATATACATACATACATACGCATAAGCATATTCACATGCATATAATAGGATTGCAAGGAACTCGACTTGCATCGAATTAATGAGTTTCCAGTGAATATGGAGTTTTGACTAGTTCGCAATACTTCTTTTTTCCATAAGAAGCTGTTGAATATTCCAAGTGCCTGCCCGCCATTGCATCTCTTCTGCGTCAGCTCAAGACTACAGATTTACTAAAAAATAAGAAAGCAAACATAAACCAATGCGAGTTTTTAAATGAAATTATTAATTTTCATTCAACATAATTCCTCTCAGAACTCAACTTTAGTCCTTTAGTATTTTTACATACAGTTTTTAGTGGAACTGTTAACGAAAGTAGCACTAGGTTAGGTTAAAACAAATGACTGCGGACGCGATGAGTCCACTTGGACAAATAATCAAAATTCATCCATTGTGATGTCTTCGCTCTTCTTAGCTTCACAGTCCGTGGTGGATCATAGCTTTGTCAACAATTTTTCTCCGCTTTATTTTTTGCGTGGCTTCATCTCTCCAGTTGTGTATGTTCATTTCTTTAAGATCTGATTCGACGATATCTAACCATCTCTTTCGTGAGCATCCTCGTTTTCTGCCTCCAATGGGTGTTAAAATAAAAGCTCTCCTAGCCTTTCGTGCTTCCTTTCCTTGTGATACCATACAGAGAAAAAATTGAGCGAAAAGAACTAAATAGGGGGAAAAACGGAAAAGCGGCGACACTAACTCTCCGGTGTCGAAACTCAGCATACACTGCATGATTTTTTCATAGTTTCGAACGAGTTGCAGGACCTTCTTCCATGAATTACCTAATTGCAATTAAAAAACAGGAGAGAGGGTGAAGCATATCTTCTTTTGGTTCTGGCGAAAAATTGATGCTTTGGGAGTGAATTTTAATTAGTGAATGGCAATTAGTTCAATCAAAATTTTCTGATTCAATGAAATATTATTGGACTAAATTTAGTATTTTAATACTCGTATCATCGAATTGTTTTCTTTTTTTATTTTGTGAGCTCAAGCAGATTTTACCAATAAAACCGTAAAATAACTTTTAAAAAAACCAAAATTTTAAATCTGTATTATTAAAAGTCACATTCAGGTGCTCTTGGCTATTTTTTCCAAGGAAAAATTTGTATTAAATTATCTAAAGTTACATAAAGATAAATGAAAAGAAATTAAATGGCTTAATAAATGACTCGTTAAGTAAAAGCAAGTAAAAAAAAAAATTGGCAAAAGTCTCGGATTTTCAAAGCTGGTATTCATCTCTTATACTTAAAGATCTGAAACTAAATGTTAAAAAAACTGAAGTTTTAAAACTAAATATGCCAATATTTCTACCTAAATTAGAAGATATATTCAGATAATCTTGCTTGTGCCTGGCCAGCTTACTGTCTGGTGGGATTGTCACATGAAAAATTTGGTTCCATAAAAAAGTTAAAATGGATTCAATGGTGCGAAAACCTTAGATATATCGGGAAACTGCTTCGGCAATGAGACTCATGCCGTTTAAGAGTGTCATGACTCAGAAGAAATCGTGAGTGCATCGAGGATGACGAAGCAGGTCAAGATGATGACAGGCCATTGACATAGAAAACTTATTCATAAGAGGGCTTTCCCATGCTACTGCAAGGTAGGTCTTAATGGAGGGGTAGGGTTTAGCGCTAAAAAAAAAACACTTTTTTTTTAATTTTTTACAGAAATATGGCTTAAGATACTTTAATAAAATCAGTTGCATGTTATTGTACATCTTTTCAATAAGTTTTTAAAAAATATTAATAATAAAATATTGACAAATAAGCCCATGACAGAGTTTTTTTGGAGATATGTTTTTCGAGAGGTGCTCTGCGGTGCCAATCGGCATTCGTCGTAGAATCATCTGAAACTAAAAAAGTCGAATTTTTCAGTTAAAGTATGACGTAATGCTCCCCCTACATTAATAAAATTTTTATTTTTTTATTTTTGTAGTTTTGGTGGCAAAAAAACGTAAAACGAGCATTTTTGGAGAAAAATTTCGCCATATTTGTAAGTGAAAAACAACCTTAAAAAAAAAATAAAAAAAAAACAGTGTAGGGGGGAGGTATTTTTGATTTAGAAAACGTGTGCCAAATTTGAAAAGAATCGGTTGAATAGTTTCGGAGTTGTGATTGGCACCGACTTTTAAGAAGTCGTTTCGGGAAAAACGCGTTTGAAAAAATGACTCTGAGAAATTATCGATGCTCCGCATTCGAGGTAGAGTGCCTACAAAGGCTATAACTTTGAGAGTTCTGCTCCGATCCACTTAAAATTTTGACACAACATTCTTGAAATGATTTACTATAAGATGAGTGAAGAAAAAAAATTTCGATTTTGTGACCCTACCCCCCCTTAAAGGATCTGAATTTCATGCAAAAAAGGGGCCGCGTGGATATTGCCAAAGACATGATTTTCAAGGCTGAATCCGACGCAATATTCATGAAACGAGGCATGGGCCTATGAGTACGACACGCAATTCAGACATCAAGCGAGTGAATAAAGGGCCCTGAATGAACTCAGACCAAAAAAAACACGTCAAAAAAGAAAGCGAATTTGCGCCAGAAGGTCAGTTAGTTAATAAGGAGTATGTGATGTTGTTATGAGATGGCATTATGAGATGTTTACGTGGAGCAATTCATCAAAAGAGAAACGATTTATGGGAAAACAACTCGCGATTATTTACCATATTCCACAGCGTGGTTTCAGACCAAAAACCCACTGCGAGGAGCGCATTTTAACAGCCGAAAGAAAGTAATGGAAAAATAGAAGACGGCTTTGATGGTTATACCGAAAATAAAGTTCCTGAAACAGGATAGCGTTCAAGAACTGGATCTAACGCAGGCATGAGTACGATGCAGTTGATGTGCAGTATTATGAAGGCGATAATATCAGATTTAAGGAATAAACTTGTACCACATTTGAATTTTCTAAGTATATTCCGGGAACTTTTTGAGCAAGATGGTATGTCGATACGTTTTCTAAGGTTGTTTCATAAATAATACGGAAACGAAGAAATATTTTTTTAAACATCTATAAAGTGAAGTAATCACTATTTCCGAAGAACCATCAAAATCGAAATAGTACAAAGATATCGGAGAAATTTTCAATACAGAAGAATCGTCGAGCAAACTCTGTCACACCACAAGATGGTAAGCTGCTGAGTTTGTTATGAGAGTGGGGCTATCACACAGCATTTGCGATGATTTGAGTCACTGGGGAAGGTTATTTGGTTATTAAAACCTTGACGAGAATGCAACAAAGAGACTAAACACAACTCAAACATAAGTCATAAACTTGTCAACAAGAGTCCCCATTCACCTGGTAAACAAACGAAAATGAGTCAAACATGTCTTAGAAACCTTCTTCTGTCATCTGGTAGCCCGTACCTCAATTCTTTAGGTTAGAAACTACTTTTCATCCAATTACTGAATTTTGAAGTATGATCTCGTCCGATTAAACGAAAAACTTCTACCGCATAATGAGCATAACTGTGAGTAGCTCGATCGATTTCACTCTTGCTGGAAGCCAAAGAAATTTTAAAAATATCATTGCAGGGAAAGCGTGTTTATTTATTAAAATTACTACTTCAAGCAAGGCCAGTGCGCCATTTTCAAACGTCACCCATTTTTATAACATACCAACTTAGTTCAAAACCAACATATATACAGGTACATACCAAGTCAGATAACTAAAACTTTGGTATATGAAACTCGCTGCGCAGATGGCCGAGTAGACAAGAACGGCTACTTGCGTTATAAGATGTGGAATAACTCAAAGTAGATGAGAACGTACTAGTTCTGAAACAGAAATGTATTTAATTAGTATAGGTTATCCCTGCAGGGAATAATACATACCCAATGTGCAAAATCCGACATTGCCTTGCACGAGACTCTTCACTAATTTCTGTTGCATGCCATTAATGATTCTGGTGATTAAAGTTTCCAGCTTTCGACGTATCTGATGGGGTACTTTCCGGAAGCTCTTCCAAAGAATAAAAGAGATGAACACTCAGTTTTGCTATTTTTCATCTCATTTTGTTGCCTTCCCCTCGCAGTAGATTTTAAGCACAGCACTTTGAGCTTGCGCGTCCCACTCAAGCACACTCTGCTGCGCTCATTGCTAACTGAATATTGTATGAGTAAATATAAATGCGTAAATATGTATGATATACAAACGTAAACATATTTGCAGTCATTACAGCTTCAAGCAGAGAATACTGCACTCTACATAAATGAAATATAAATTTTATTCAGTCGGCTTAAGTGGCTTAATGGAACTACCAGAATTAACAGTCATGTCGACATGTGGACAAATAATTTCACATACACGTACGTGTGGCTATATCAATATTTTACATGCCTTATATTTGAGTGTTTAACTTAATGAGCAAATATTGCATAATTTACATTTACTTGCATTTTTATCCAGCGCAAGTACATAAATACGCGCATTAAGGTCGTCCATTCTCAATAAAAATCAAGAAATAAATTGTGCTGGTTTTGAAAGCGAATCATAGCATTTTGTGGATGGTTGGTTGGTTAAAGTGGCGATTCTTCCAAAATTCAACTAGTGCCTCCGCACCATTTTGTTGCCACATCTTCGTTACCAACTTGTTTAATGGTTACTTACAGCATGACTATTTCCAGTCTGGGCGGTTTAAGAACCTTATTAGGTTGCTGTCGTCTAAGCCAGACAGTTGTTCGAGATTCTCGAACAGCGGTTGGCCCAGGGTTAACATTCTGTCCTTCCATAGGGCAGGGCATTCACAGAGGAAATGGAAGATTGTCTCCTTTTTCTCCGGTTGTTTACAACTGTGACAGTATGTATTGTAGGGATATCCAATTTGGCTGCTTGTTCTCCGATAGACCAAAAGCCAGTTATGACTGCCGTTGGTCTGCAGGCGTCCCGTCGTTTCATTCTTATTAATGCCGTCGATTGCTTGAGGTTGTAGGTGGGCCATAACGTTCTGTTAATTTTGCATTTCGTCTGGTATTTCCACCTAGAAT
The DNA here is from genome assembly GCA_037575425.1 of Anastrepha fraterculus. Taxonomy (NCBI): domain Eukaryota; kingdom Metazoa; phylum Arthropoda; class Insecta; order Diptera; family Tephritidae; genus Anastrepha; species Anastrepha fraterculus. The sequence continues at coordinate 10,349 of JAYXIM010010302.1, forward strand.
CCGGGATTCGGAGGTATTTTTGGAAAATTGTACTCTTGTCTGCACTTAATGGTGTGAATACCGATTCTGCAAGAGCGTTATTCACGGCAGATCCTCCTCTTGCCAGTTCATCTGCTTTTTCGTTACCTTTAATGTTCCGATGTCTCGGGACCCAGATTAAGGTAACTTTATGGTTTTCACTCAAGATGGTGAGGCTATTCCTACTTTGTTCCACCACTTTAGAGGTTGTAGTAGCCGACCCCAGTGCCTGGATTGCAGCTTGGCTATCCGAAAGAATAGCGATATTACTCTTAAAAGAGAAATCTGTGATTAGTAGCCCGGAAGACACTGCTGGGATTAGGGAAACGCACAGATTTCTCAATTTTAAGTCTGTGAGAATAAATACCAGCTCCAAAACCGCAGCCCATTTTACTGCCATCCGTATTAACTGTAGTGTCGAAATTGTTTAGAGAGAATCCCTTATTCCATTCTTCCTTAGGTGGAAAGAGTGTGGCAAAATTCCTATTGAAAGTAACCATCGGGACGATGTAGTCAGTCCTCACCGTGATTAATTGAGCTTGTCGCAATAATAGACTAGCATGACCATAAGTTGTTTCTCTCCAGCGACCCGCTTCATTTAACCTAAATACACTCATGGTTGCCGGTTGCATTTTGTGGATACATTTTTATTAATTTTTTACCTCAACGCAGTGTTTCTCATGGGCCAGAAAATTGTGTAGAAAATACTTGTAAAACCCAATTTTTCATGAAAACAATTATTATTGCCATGGAAAAAAATTTACATCTAGAAGCAGAAGTCTGTGTACAATGACTATTTTTACAATACTCATAATGATTTTTGGGCATGTTAAATATTTTTATTTATTTTTTCGTTTTGTTTTTTAAGTACTTAAAATACTTTGATAAATATACCAAATAAATCAAAGTTTAAAACTTTCAAAAAAAGTAGACAAATTAAAAACTTTTTTTCTTTCAAATTTGTTACCTAAATTTAAAATTTTTAAACAGTATATCTAGAAAATATTCTAAGGTTCATTAAATTTCACTACAATGCAAGTATGAAGCAACAAAAAAATTACATGAATTTTGTGTAATTTTTTCCGCTAAGGGTCTTTGCATGTTCTCCAATAAAGAAAAACATTTCAAGCATAAATTGCATGGAAGAAAATTAATTGGCACAAAATGTAAGAGGTCTCTATTAATGATTTATAATATTTTGGTGGAAGTTAGAAAGTGTATTTCAAAAGACGCGCCTTGACGTTGGTTTAAAACAAAAAATATAAAAAGTTAGATTCTTTCAAATCTCACTATTTTTATTCCAAATACGGCTCTTAAAAATTTTATAGGAAAAATAATGTTCACCAATAAATGTCCACTGTAATTCACATATCTATGTTGAAGGTTTTTCAGCAACACTCTGCGTTACAGCCGCAATATTTTCACCAGAACTAGTTTTTGGTTTGCCACTAAATTTTCTATCCCAAGTAGAATCAGTTTATCGAAATTTTTACACAAACATGTGAATTAACAACTCACGCAGACGATTATTTTCATAAAATCACGAATTTTGCGATATGTTGTTCTTAAAGATCGATAGTTTTCAAAACAAGTTTCCATAATTTTAATCTGTTCTTCTATCGTGTAAAATTGCTCATCTGTCTACTTGACAAATGTCAAAGATGATATAAAAGAGGAACCGCCCAGAAATTGTTCACTACTGGCATTAAGAGGTCACTTTTGAAAGTCCATTTACTTTCAGTTGCAATTTTCATCAATTATGGACTGGAGAAAAGTCAGAGTAAATAAGGAATACATATCACCTTTGAACAACATCCAACTCGAGTAGGATTTTAACCTTTACAAACTCTCACCCGCAGGAATGCCGTCATCGAAGTTCAATCTAATGCAGGTGAAGAGCTTCAGCTGCCTTATAAGATCTGCGTTGCTCTTACTTAATAACGTGCTGGATATTGTGGCAGGTTAATCTTTTACCTATCTAAGATCGATCCAGCCCCAAAACGAATGCACATCATTTTTGTTCATATGGGGAATATGCACAACACTCTTGACTTTTTCAAAAATCAAATGAAACTTGCAGTATAAAGTTAGATACGTTTAAGTTCGGTTTTTGTGGCAGTTGACTTAGAATAGCCAACTCACTTAGGTCCTACGTAGGTCCATTGTGGTACCACTGTGTAATACGGGAACTTCGGTGTTTATTCATCCTGGAACCATTTAGATGTTCTTATGAAGCGCAAAATAGGTTTTATCTCAACACCGGATAGTTCCATAAGGGAGTCAAAAGAGTATTTTTTGAACAACCTTGCCCTATTCCTAGCTAAGGCTGGACAATTACAGAGGAAGTGTTCTACCTTTTTTTCCTGTTCCTCGTCTCTACAACTTCTGCAATATTCATGCGAAAACACTCCTAGCCTAGAAGAGTGCTTATTTAACAGACAATAGCCGGTGACACAAGCCTCGAACTTCGAGATGTTCTCTCTTCAGAGGTTAAGCAATTCTCCTGATTTTTTCATATCTATTTGCGGCCAAATTAGCCTAACACAAGTATTTTCTTCTCTCCATGACCTTTTAGCCTCCTAGAGAATATTATTTTTAATCCTTCATTTGCAAGTTGCCATAGGAATTCCAATATTGTCTGCCGTTATTATACAGGGTGGGCGAAATAAGACCTAGTAATGACTAAAGAAACAGTCGGCGTGCTCGCGTATCGGCACCCACGTCACTGTAGACAGTTATGATTCCGAGGTTGTAAAATACTTCGTTTATTTAGGAACCAGCATTAACACCGATAACAATGTCAGCCTTGAAATCCAATGTAGAACCTCTCTTGCCAACAAGTGCTACTTTGGACTAAGTAGGCAACTGAGCAGTAAAGTCCTCTCTCGACGAACAAAACTAACACTAGGCTAGGCTATAAGGCTCTCATCATGTCCGTCCTAACGTATGGCGCAGAAGCTTGGATGATGAAAGTATTCGATGCGGTACCAGCTGGTGGTAGCAGAGGAAGTGAAAGGCCTTATCTCGTTGGAAAGATCAGGTGGAGAAGGGCTTGGCTTCACTTGGTGAGTTCAATTGGCGCCGGTTAGCACGAGAAAGAAACGACTAGCGCGCTTTGTTAAACTCGGCCAAAATCGCGTAAGCGGTTATCGCGCCAATTAAGAAGAAGAGGAATGACTAAAGACTACTGCCTAGCAGTATGCGCAGTTGCTCCATCTTGTTGAAATCACAAATTAGGATACTGCTCCGCCATTGGCAACAAAAAGTTTTCAATCAATGTTCTGTAAAAAGCTCCTGAAATCGATCCCGGCGTTTCATCCTCATATTTGAAAAAATATGGGCCGATAAGTCTAGTGGTCATAACACCGCCCCAAACAGTACATTTAGATGGGTGCAACTGATGTTGGTGTGTTGCCCTTGGATTTTTAGAGCTCCACAATCTACAGTTTTGTTTGTTGACATAACCATTTAAATGGAAATGCGCTTCAACCGACATCAAAACATTATTTACGCTGCGTTAAAACAATTAATCGTTGACAAGAATAGAAAAACTCGATAATTTTAAGGATTTGTATTGTACTGTAGGGTTCCATAATAAATTTCCAACAATTCAATTATAACCTACAAGAAGAGAAAAATAAATATGTCAAAAAATAAAAAAGTTATTTCTGCTTAACATTAGTAGGTCTTATTTGGCCCACCTTGTATTAGTACCCTTTCTTGCTAGCTGAACGGCCTTGCAATTTCTTTCAATATCTCGGTGCCTCGGAACCCATATAAAATTTACCTTGAATGTGCTATTTTATATTTACCTTGAGCTGCTAGACATTCCTGAGCAACGTTTGATTTTATTGTAACTATCGTAGTTTTTATTACGGTGTTCAGAATACGGACAGATAATTTATTCCTAATTCTTGTGAAAAGAAACGTCATAGCTCCGTGTAAAAATTGATTCCCTCTCTTCTCCATGGCATTACATTATATTATTATATACCAAAATTCTATAAATAATAAAACTGCATACGGACGCTTTTTCTCGAAATTCTAATTAAAAGCCGTGGATGTTTACTATCCACATAGGTGAGTAGACCGCCTAAGCGCTCAATAGAGACCACATTTAAAAGCTACAATTTTTTTTTAATAAAATTTTAGTAATACTCCAAATAAGTAAAAAAAAAATACTTAGATTCTATTGGAAAATTTAAATTAAAAAAAAAAACAAAAATTAAAAACTTATATAATCACAAAAGGCTTACGTATCTGCATGCTTTCTAAGATACTAGTTTGTACACTTCACAGGAAACGCGTGGAAGAAGAAATGCACAGCGTAATCATTACGTCGATCTCTTTGACAGTGAAAAGTCATTAAAACACGCGCATCAGGGGAAATTCGAACAACATCCCCAACAATGGCGAAATGAACAGCAAAAGCAGATGTAAAATGCATAATGGGGAAATTCATAAAGCAAACTGGGAACTCTCGAAACCGAGCAGTAAAAATAAGTAAAAGTAAACATATATCAAAGAAAAAATATTTATACAGCACAAAGTGCACCTAAAGAAGAAAAATGCGGATAGCATATGCAAATGTGTAGACTAAGCCAAAGCAATAACAACAAAAGTAATGGAAACATAAATTTGCGGTCTGAAATATGCGTGACAGCAGCAATAAATGCACCAATGAGGAAGTTGTGGTGACAAATGACACTATTAAAATGCCAACAACAACTGCAATAATCAAGCTGGCTATACCACGATGAGCATACAGGCGTCCACAAGTCATCATAACCAACTGCAAGTGAATTGAAGCAAATGGGGAAAAGAATTTCTATATTACATATTTTCTACTTAAATAGTGACAGCTTTTGTGTGTATTTGGAATTGCGTAAGTGTTCAACTGCATCAAATGAGAGCAATGATAATTAAAAGTAGATTTGTTTAATCCTTAAGCGACAGGGTGGATGTAAATCTTAAGTGCAGCATTGAATGAAAGCCACTAAATTCCAATTTTTACTAAATCAACGAGCTTCCACCAGCAAAATATGGATTGCCGATAAAATTTTACTATGGTTGCAGTGCTATGACAGCTCACAGAAAGATACATCTACATATAGCCATACAAGGCAGCATATAAACTGCAAATAAGTCTTACTTCGCGCATACAAAAATAATGAAGTCGAGATTACTTTCTAGAAATCAGAAGCAATGAATTAACAAAACTGTCATAAGATCTACACTCGCTTACGGGTGCGAAGTCTGGGTTCTGAAATTCAATAAAACTGATCAATTAAATCGTTTTGAAAGGAAGACTCTAAGAAAAAAATATGGATCTATACGACTTGAAGACGGTAATTACCGCATTCGGTACAACGTCGAGTTAGACACATTTATCAGGGGTGCAAATGTATTCGGGTACATCAAAACGTAAAGGATTCAATGGTATGGTTACATTTTACGAATGAGCAACGATAGAACTCTAAAAAAGATCTTTGAAACAAATCCACGAAACGACAGAAGAAGAGGCCGGCCGAGAAAACGATGGAGCGATGACATTGAAGGCAACTTTGGAGCTATCGGCATATCTGATATCAGCTGGTGACCGAGTGATGTGTAGGCGATTTGTAATGGAAGCAATGGTGCTATGATGAACTGTGATGCTATGATGATGACGATGCAGTGCTATGATTATCTAACTTGGTTTTATTTATAGCTAAAATTGTATAAGTAGATACGGAATTAGTCGTTCCCATACATACAACGGATTTATGCGGTTTTTGTTATAAAATTGAACATATTTGTACAAAAAAATAATTCAAATTAACGTTGTACGTTACAAACTTGATTGCGCATCCTTCATTCGGCCATTTCATTTCATTTTTCTTTTTTTTTTTTTAAAAAAAAGTCCTGAAAATACCCTAAATTTTCGAGCTCTAGACCATAGAGCCCCTTAATATTCCATTTACTGGTACAGTCGTAGTATATTTCATTTATCGCTAATTGTAGTTGTGATGTCGATGCGTTTTCTGTGTTTCCTATCGAATGAATAGCTGCATCGTCAGCAAAAGAAGCTGTTACGCAGTTTGTATTGCATGGCAGTTCACATGTAAAAAGCAAATATGTTAAAGGGATATAATTTTCTTAACACGTTGGCTGCCACGTCGCACGTTTTCATGCGACACCTAAATGTTACCCTGACGCCACGTCGCACATTTGCGTGCGACACCTAAATGTTACCCTGAGGCCATGTCACATATTTTTGAACATTTTAATATGGAATTTTACATAGAATTTGGATTCTCTGGCCTGTGGTGAACATTTTGGTGTATTTTCCATGGCCGTTGTGTATTTTGAATGGTATTTTTTTGGATAATAAAAAAGTTGTAAATTAAAATGTGTCTTTTTATTAATTCTTTTAAAAATTCATTCATTTATGAACAAAACAAATATAAAAATATATATGTATGTAAATTCAAATGGAAATCAGTAGAAAAACAATATTTAGGAAAACATTCTACACATAGTTGCGGTTTATTGGGCAGTAGGTGGTGGTCCTTTTCAAGCTGTTTCTGGCTGTTACTCTATAAGCAGATTTTTTTGACATGGCATAACATAATACACAAGCACGCCTTATTGTTTTTCCGTTGTCGTCCTTTCTTTTTTGTATAAAATGTTTTCCTTTTGTTATGGGTTCTGGAGACATGAAGTCCAACAAAGCATTTGAAGTCTCCTGCCGGAACTTGGTTATTGAATTTTGTTTGTTTGTAGCCTTTTTATATATTATAAAGGCATTTATGACAGACATTCCTAGTAACAGTTCAAAAGCCACTTTGCGGTACCACTTAACGCCTCTTCTGAGAGTGGTGGCGTAGGCGGTCACTTGATCGGCTATATCAACACCTAAATTGGCTTTGTTGTAATCAATAACAGCAAGAGGTTTTTCAAAAGCTCGTTGCCTTCGCTTCCTGGTGGAAAACTAAGTAAAATAAACCAAAAATATCAAATACAATTCAAAAACTACAAAAAATTACTGTCGCACATTTTCGTGCGACGTGGCCCCACAACATGTTTTATGATCTCCCAGGCCATGTCGCATGAAAATGTGCGACACAAAAAAACCATTATAACTGCAAAATTAGCGACCAAAAGAAAGTCGCGAGTAGTCAAAACTTATTTTTAGGCACTAAGAAAAAAAAAAGAACATAAATAAGTTGTTGGCCTCAGGTGACCAAAATTGTTAAATGACATTGCTACTGAACGATCAAAATTCTAAAAAGGCTTTGGCAGCCAACGTGTTAAGGCATGAATTTGAATATTCTGTTTTTACACTGAAGTAGCGGTTGGTTAAATACGAACGAAGGGCAATGAAGTACCGCTTGGGTAGTAACGCATTTATTTTCTTCAGTAGCCCACAGTGGCATACTTTGTCGAACTCCTTGAAGACATTAAGGAATAACGCAGAGCAAATTTTTCTTTCTTCAAAAGCGTTTTAAATTATTCGAATTATTTTATGTGCTTAAACAATAGTCGAATGTTTTGTGCGTCGGTATAATTTTTTATAGTAATAATAAATATTAATAAATTAATAAAAAAATAAACAAATAATTTAGAAAAAATGTGCTTAACACTCTTAATAACCAATGACCTTATCATTATGCCACTTTCACTTACATATATATCGAAACTTTTTTTTTAAACAGTTCATATTATATTTACTTTTCTGACACTTTCATTTCCTACAGGGTATCATTATGTGCCCTCATTATACGCAGAGATTTCCAATAGCTGTCCTTTTGGCCGTCGCCCATGGCGCAGTGACAAGCGCACTATGTATTATTGACAGGTATTAGTCACTGCCAGCGTAATCAACAATCAATGTAATTTCATTGTAGTGGAATGCCTGGAAATCCTCTCTACACTTTCGAATAAAATCTGCAGTGGACAGCTATGCTCTACTATTTACTTAAACAATTCACTTCACGACAACATAGCCAGACACCAGCCGCCACGCACACATCTGTATGCATGTATTTGTATGTGTATACTGCATGTTTTCGCCTCTAGATTATTTACGCAGATAATTCATTGCCATCTACCATTGGCACAACACAAAAACAACTACAATTGCAAGTATGTGCGAATTATCAAGAGTCAATAGATAATTGACAATAACAAATGTGTAGGATGTGTCCAAAGATGGAGATGACTTTCATGATTGACGAGTAGTGTGTGAGTTTGGTTATGGCTCAATTCTTATTCCTACAAGTACAAGAGAGTAAGTCTTTTTGCGCTTAGTTTCGACTCGTTTGCTCTGCCACTTTGTCACGTCACTCTTTCCATTTATAATGATCGGTGAGTTGAGAAGTTTGCCATTGCCATTGTATTGCTGGCGTAAGTTTATTATTATTTTGTTGTTATTGCTTGTAATTGTTGTTTTGCTGTTTTGGTTTATAACACTTAAGCCAACGGTGCTTTGACGTTTGTAAGAAGTTTCTGTACACGCAGTTAAGCAGTGTATTGATGTGTTATCTGACTTACTACTACTGCCCGTGTTTGTGATATGTTGGTGGTAGTGCACCGAAGCGTGTAAGTGCAAGTAACTTGAGTCAGCACAATTGCCTTTAAGAAACTGCGGCACGTTTTTATAAAATATTTGCTTATGTTGTTCGGCATGACTAAAGGAATCGATTAGGCTACGCCTGCCTATCTGTTGGCGCACGGCTTAGTTCCCATAAAATGTGAGATATCTCAGCGAAACTTTGTACAAATGTTAACCTTCCACTTGGTATTGAAAACGAGCCGACGTGATAAATAATCACGCATGTAATGGTAATTTACAAAAATGCTGATGTTTTGGTAGCTACTGAAGAAAAATTGCTGGAATTTGGTTGAGTAAATGATATATTGGAAAATAGGCGTAGGGGCAGCCAAACAAAAGCTCTACCAAACTTCGTACACATATTGCACAGCAGGATTCGCAGAATTTTATTGAAAAACAAGTAAGGAAGTACTAAATGCGGCTCGAAATACATTTTCTACATTATTATTTTTTATTAAACTATAATTAATATTACAGATTAATCTAATAAAAAAGCTCTAGCTACCAGGGCTATTGGCTTAAGAGAAATACATTTTATTTAGTGAACATCTGCCGTTGAGTAAATTAATTTTTTGTTTTTATAATTTATTCCAAAGCTGGTCTAGTTATTTGTTGAGCAAATTGTCTGCTGACAGTCAAATACTTTTGAACTTATCAGGCAGAAAGTGCTGTGACGCTATAAACAGCATGAAGAGCACAATCGAGTGTTGGGAAAATGCTTCTGATGTCGAGTTGAGTTTGAATCGATATGTACCTGTAAATGTTGAATATATTTGGGAGCACTATTTATTACTTTTGCAATATTTCGAAAGCACTTAAATAAAACTGCCCTGAAGGGGTAGTGGCAGAGAATTCTCAAAAAATTGGATTTGTTTTTTTTTTGCAATTTCTTAAAGTATAGTATTTTAAAAATATTTTTTGAAAATTTAAAGTGAAACCGACAAATACTTTTGGAGTTATTCAACAATTAACAAAAGGCGATCGTACGCTCCGGAGCGTTCGAGAGCAAGTAGCTGGACGCTGCACCTATGAAAGTTGCAGATAAGCGCGCTAACGATAACGCTCGAGACGGTATAATGCTACGTAGGCAACAACAAATCGATATTTTGGATGCTGCTATGACGGCTGAAGAACTATTATATGGCACAGGAATAGATGACCCAGTGTAATTAAATAATTCGTATAACTCTACATAAACCGATAGGAACACTTTAAGACTAACTAAAAACTATGTTTTTTGAACTGGTGATCATTGTAACTTAAAAGTCGCCTGGTAGATTTCAAAAAAATGTATACTGCTTTTGAAAAACATAAAAAACTCGAGCCAGATCGAAGAATTTTTTTTTTTTAATTTCGATTTTTTTAACAATTAATTGTCGGTTTTTTTCTCGAAAATCGGAAAAATATTTCCTGAGGCCGCTATTATTAATTTTGAAAAACAAAAAAAAAAAAAGCTTCGATCAGGCACAAGATTATCTATTAATAAAACTAATTTCTCTTGTCCGATTGATGTAAAATGAATCTCCATGGATTTGTCCCGTAAGGGACTTTTGGAGAAATGGGCTCCACACAAACGGCGATAACTTTTACAATTATTTAATTTTTTTTCATTTTGCTTAAGTCAAGTCGAAACGTGATGTATTAATGCTATGCTTTTATTTTTGTAAAATAAAGCAGCCAATTGCTGCTTAAAAAAATTACTGAAAATCGTCATTTTTTGGGGCTTTGCCTACCCCTAACCCCTGAAACTAGTTATGGATGCTGGAATTTTTGGGATAACTTAATTCCTCGTCAGCAGTTGTGTGCAGATTAAAAAGTGGTTGAAAAAGTTACCAGGCATATTAGTTGACGATAGCAAAACTTACATTCAAAGTAAATATTTTTTTTTTGTAATTTTAAGTGGGACAGCAAAAATATGGCTGATGCTTGATTTATCTATTTCTCTGTTTATTCAGCAATTCATCTATGTATGTGTTTCACTCATTTCATTAATTAAACCCATTCAGCTTTATAAGGACTTCCACTCAGCGGGAGCGTCTAATTCGCGTCTAGTTTGTGAAGCCCTCCAACTCAAATTCGCAATTTTCAAAATAGCGTAGGCGGAACTATTTTGTGTGGTGTTTTGCTCAAATCATTTCCATTGCTGCTTATTCACGCATATTTCACGAATACATGCACATGTGTGAGTATCTAAGCGTATTTACAAGTATTTAGTTATGAAATGAGTTCATACACTGCAGGAAAAAGTTGAATTAATGAAATCGATTTCTGGTTCAAAAACAAATAGTAGATAGGATTTCATGAATTTCGCACCACTTTGCTGGTCACGTCGGTTTGTAGAGTATGACAACTGCGGGGTCATAAAAAAAACGCAAACAATCGTCCTTCTCGCACGTTGCGACCGTGGGATTGAGTGATGATTAGATTACCGGTTCGAGTCAGTATGGCGAGGTGGTGCGCATAGTTGTTTCACATTCAACAAGTGCTGAATACTAAAGCGTCACATGTCAATTATAATAAACGGGTGGCCGCCGTGGCCGAATGAATTGGTGCGTGACTGCCATTCGGAGTTCAGAGAGAGAACTTCGGTTAGAATCTCGGTGAAAAACCAAAATTAAGAACAAGTTTTTTCTAATAGCAGGCAATGGCAAACCTCCGAGTGTATTTCTGCCATGAAAAAGCTCCACATAAAAAATATCTGCGATTCGGAGTCGGCTTGAAACTGTAAGTCCCTCCATTTGTGGAACAACATCAAAACGCACACCACAAATAGGAGGAGGAGCTCGGCCGAACCCCCAAAAGAGGGTGTATTCGCCAATTATAAGGCGTTTTTCAATAGGTGCGCTTCAACTTTTTTCCGATAGGGTGGGCGAACGACGCAATATTTTTTATTTTTCGCTTGTCATTTGTAAACTTCATTAGTATACATTTCATCATGGAACGCTACACACTTGAGCAACGCTTGCAAATCATTGAATTTTAATATAAAAATGCGTGTTCTGTTAAGAAAGTTTAAAGTCGAAAAATCATCTTCAGTGATGAAGCTCACTTTTGGTTCAATGGCTTTGTCAACAAGCAAAATATGCGTTACTGGGCAGAAAGCAATCCACACGTGATTCATGAGGCAACGTTGCATCCCGAAAAAATCACTGTTTGGTGCGGTTTACATGCCGGCGGCGTAATTGGCCCATATTTTTTCATTGACGAGAACGATCGCCACGTTACTGTGAATGGAAATCGATACCGCGACATGATAAACGATTATTTTTGGCCGCAATTGAATGGTATGGACTTAGACGACATGTGCTTTCAACAGGACGGGGCCACAAGCCACACAGCTCACGCTACAATTGATTTGTTGAAGAGTAAGTTCGATGAGCGCATTATTTCCAGAAATGGACCGGTCGAATGGCCGCCGCGCTCCTGTGATTTGACGCCTCTAGACTATTTTCTTTGGGGTTATGTAAAGTCATTGGTCTACAGTAACAAGCCGGCGACGATTTGTGAGCTCAGAGCCAATATTGAACGCGAAATTGCTTGAATTTTGGCCGATTTATGCAAAAGAGTGGTCGAAAATTGGGTTCAACGATTGGACTTCGTAAAACGTGCACGCGGTGGTCATGCAAAAGAAATCGAATTTCATACTTAAATGTATATGTTTAAACTCGATAATAAAAAAAAATTAGTTAAAAAAGTCAAACCGTTTGTGTTTTATTCAAAAAAGTTCAAAAGTTGAAGCGCTCTTACTGAAAAACGCTTTACTTGTGTATACATATTTCCAGCTTTTTTTTCGTGTGTAACTTTTTCTAATTATCCTTCGAGAATGTTGTTGCTACTGTTGCCACTGTTATTTACAGTTCGTTGCATTCGTATTGTACATACAAAATATTTTTGTCAACTATAATTTGCTTGTGCTTCGCTCGTTTGTTTACAAGTGTGATTTAGCGAAGCGAAATGCGCCATTGAGTGGCAGAAAAAAATTTAGTAAAGCAAAAATTATGAAATACAAGTTATGAGTGGGATATAAATCAAAGAGTGGGAGTGAAGCGAGTCACCACGTTACTGAAAATGTAATGAAATAGGGGATTTCATGGGACTGAGCGAGGTGAACTACAGGCAACAAAGAGATAAAATTTAGCATTTACGTTTAATTTAAATCTGAGAATATAATACACAGAAAAGACTATTAAATTTTGCGACCATTTTTGTTTATGCAGAATAAATTTAAATAAAATCTATTTTCTTCGATGTAAATGTTGGAAAACTAATTTTCTGGTTATTATTGCATATTTTCTAAAATTCATAGATCTTTGTTTACAGTAACGCACAATAGAAACAATTCCTTGAAACATATAATATTTTCTTCTAAGTTTTGAGAAATTGTGTTTTGTAGAATTCACAGAATCTCATTTGGAACTCAAACAAGCAATAGATAAAATATATACAAATTGCTGTTAGTGATTTACGTCAGCATTTATTCAGAGTTGTGCGTATTCTTGCATGTCCTTTCCCACACGACTGTACTTACACACACATACATACATATTTGTACACACGTAGGTGCACACGAATTCCTTCTTGATTAGCAAATATAACAAGAATAGCAGCAATCAACAAATATCAGGGCAAAACATTCCGAACAGAAATTTTAATTGAAATGCTTTACTTGTTGCAGCGGTAACCCAAAGGTCTCAATATTTTGATGTACAAATTATATACACATAAATATGTATGTATGTTGTAATATATGACTATACATTGCTTTGCTATATACAGTGCTTTGAATCAAAAGGGATGCTGAAAAAATTGAACTTCAAAGTTACAAAAAAAATATATATATACAAGTACAAGTTTGGTAGCGGCAGGCTAATCACCTACCCTCCCGAGTCTAGTGAACAAGGGAAAAAAGTGAACACAGATCATTCAGATCGAATTCATTAAAAACCAATGGTAAGAATTATATTTTGAATTTAAATATATTTCTCATTTTTAGTAGGATCCCACAAGGTGAAACTATGAAACCTCATTCAAGCGAATTTCATCATGCCTGGTTTTTCATTCGCCAAGCGTACTTACTTGCAATCCTCAACAGTCTGAAGACATTTCTTTGTTTTGACAACACCTGGCCGAAAAAAGTCGTTTCGAGATAAATGAGTTTAAAGTTTGAGGTAGTGGAGCGAGGCGGACCCCTCTCTACCTAGTTAATGGGCTGTAGAAGCTATAATATTAAAAATTTCTATATGAAAATTTCGAAATATCGAAAAAGCAAAAAATCGATTTTTTGAAATTTCTAGACCACCGGGTCCCCTTAAACCAAAACGAGTTACAACCATACGGAAGTGGCATTCTAAGTAGCCACTCGGTTTACTAAAATAATTTCTACCTTGCAACGAGTACTCGCACCATCAAAATCAAGTTCACACATAAAGGTTAGGCTAAGCCACTCTCAAGAAGGGTGTATATGTAGCCCACTTAAGCTTGAGATCCATTCTGATATCACTAATTTGGACCCAGGTTCCCACTCTAATCATAACTATGGATGAATTTTTTATTCAAGTGGGCCCCTCGCGCGTGACGCCATTTATCTTATCCTATCGTCCACTAACTCGCGATGTGGTGAAATCAATTCGTCTCTCGGCTAGACGACAAAGTACTGTAGACGGCTGTACATTCCATAGCACGTTTCTCATTTGTTCTCCATACGCAGTCCACTGTGATAATACCTTGATACCTTGAAACGGTGGTATTAAAGGAAAACCGGTCTAGATTGATGAGGGATCTAGGTTGTGCTCATCCCTTCTAAGACCAAATCTGTGTAGCTATCTCACAAGTGGGCTCCGTGGCCCATCTACTGTTGGCTTGTGCCATGTAGACTGACCTGATCCAGTGCTTGGTTAAGGCTAAAAGGATGTGCACAACATTAATTAAGATCAGTTATTCTCGTAGCCAGCTCATCCGCGTTGCCATTTCCAGGAAAGTCTCTGGGTCCAGTAAGCCAGACAAGTTCGTAATGCTCCGTTTAACGAGTTTTTTAGGAATAGCTCTACATCCAATTGAAGAAGTATTATTGCACTGTAAAGAGTTTATGACAGCTTGACTGTCAGAGCAGATGGCGATAGGTTGTGCTGCAATAGACGAGTCCTTGATCAATAACGCAGCTTCCTTTGTAGGTTTAATTCAGCTTGAAAGATGCTACAGTAGGCAGGTAGCAGTAGACGTAGGTTCAGCTGTTGTACTTTTGAGTGAATGCTACTCCTGACCTCATCATCCAAAAACCATGAGCGAAGATAGCCATTGACCCAACGTTATTCCATTGCATTATTTATATTTTATGTGTGTCAAAATTTCAAGCATATCAGAAGAAAACTGAGCGAGTTATAGAGCTTTGACTGAAGGAATTTAGCCAGGGCAACCAGGTACTAGGAAGGCTTTAGGCCGATTCTTTTTTAAACAATTTTTTGTTGTTTTAAGTATTTAAAAAGATGAACACTTCTGTAAGTTTGTTTCGAAATTTGAAGCAAATCAGAGGAAAACTGACGGAGTTATGTACAACATTTTTTTAGCTTTTTTTGGGTCAATTCCGGATAGGTAGGAGTTTACCCGGTTACAGTATCCAGAAGGTAGCTCTTCTGCTTCGGTAGGTTGGCAAGTAAACTCAACAAGGAAAATTCATTGTTCTGATGGCCTACTTCAGCCATCGGAATGGAAAGAATATTGATTTCGTAATAAGTTGACCCGCTCTAATATACATATTTACATAGCAACAAAGTAGGCATACCAAGAATTTAGTAAATTTTGTACATGCGTATGGGTTGTAAGCTTCATGCTGCTCAAGCAAGTTATCAACTCATCTGTGGCTAGCTTAGCGAGAATTTACATATGCATAGATAGCTGAATACGTATGTGTGTATATCCACAAATACATACATACACATTTAGGCAAATAGTTACATATCCTTAGGCAGTGGCCCAGCCACGGAAGTGTGTAGTGAGGTGAACTAAAAATACTAAACTCAAACCCATATACTTACAAATACATGCATAGTAGGTGTGGATATACTCATAGAATGAGCACATGCGGGCGAGCGTGCAAATATTTGTATATGCTAAGCTGTTTCTGAGGGCAAACAAATGTGCATGTTCTCACAGTAGTGCATTTAAACGTACACACACATATAAATGTTCCTATCAGCATTGACCTCAGGCTAAACGCTTAGCCATAAAGCGAGAAACCAAAATCATGCAATGAAATAAAATCGCTGTAGCAATTAAATGTGCTTGTTTATGGGCATATTTGCACGCATACTTGCATACAAGAACGAGACAGCAAAGGGGAACCCTTACAGTCTCACATTGCCTGTGAGTGAGTAGCTGTCAAGTTAATCTTCACTTTTACAAAGTGTAGCCGGCTGATTAAGTTGACTTGGCTAAGAAGACTTGTGGAAATTTTAAATTGAATATGAAATGAGGCAAACTCGTGCATGTCAAACAATTTTAAATGATTTTTAACTTTTTAGGCGTTTGGAGTGATTATTTTTCATGGCAGAAAACATCTGCTACAAATGGAGATTAAAAGCTTTTTATCTTGGAGGAATTTTGGGCAAGAAACTTGATATAAAAATAGTACTCAATAGATGTTTCAGCAGTAAAAATGAAGGGAATTGTTATTTACACCCGCATTTTTTCTATTACCTACCAATATACATACATATTGTCAGAAAACCATAAAAAAGTCATGAACATATTTTGAAAATTTTCACAAACTTTTTTTTTTTAAAAATCCATATAATGTGAAATATCAGACTTTCCCTTTTAAAAAATACCGTGCATTCGTAAAATGAAGAAAAAGCGCAACACATCAGTGAAAAATAAAAATTGCCAAAAAATCAACGCGAGTCACGAGCCACTTGAAAAATGCACTTTATTATGCTAAAATGTAATGGCACAGTATTTTGGAAGTATTTTGCGTTAAAAGAGAGTAAAAAACCAAAAATCGATGC
This sequence comes from Anastrepha fraterculus, assembly GCA_037575425.1. Classification (NCBI taxonomy): domain Eukaryota; kingdom Metazoa; phylum Arthropoda; class Insecta; order Diptera; family Tephritidae; genus Anastrepha; species Anastrepha fraterculus. Next base: position 26,963 of record JAYXIM010010302.1, read on the forward strand.
TTTGAAAATAAATCCAAAAAACTCATTTAAAGTCTTCTATGGCCCAAGTGTCCCCAACTAGTCTATTTCGAATAAAGTCATGTATCTCCGTAAGTGTTTCTCCGATTTACTTGAAATTTTGGCACAGTATTTCGGAAGTATTTTGCGTTAGAAGAGAGTAAAAAACCAAAAATCGATGCTTTGAAAATAAGTCCACAAAACTCATTTAAAGTCTTCTATGGCCCAAGTTTCCCCAACTAGTCTATTTCGAATACAGTCATGTATCTCCGTAAGTGTTTCTCCGATTTACTTGAAATTTTGGCACAGTATTTCGGAAGTATTTTGCGTTAGAAGAGAGTAAAAAACCAAAAATCGATGCTTTGAAAATAAGTCCACAAAACTCATTTAAAGTCTTCTATGGCCCAAGTTTCCCCAACTAGTCTATTTCGAATACAGTCATGTATCTCCGTAAGTGTTTCTCCGATTTACTTGAAATTTTGGCACAGTATTTCGGAAGTATTTTGCGTTAGAAGAGAGTAAAAAACCAAAAATCGATGCTTTGAAAATAAGTCCACAAAACTCATTTAAAGTCTTCTATGGCCCAAGTTTCCCCAACTAGTCTATTTCGAATACAGTCATGTATCTCCGTAAGTGTTTCTCCGATTTACTTGAAATTTTGGCACAGTATTTAGGAAGTATTTTGCGTTAGAAGAGAGTAAAAACCAAAAATCGATGCTTTGAAAATAAGTCCACAAAACTCATTTAAAGTCTTCTATGGCCCAAGTTTCCCCAACTAGTCTATTTCGAATACAGTCATGTATCTCCGTAAGTGTTTCTCCGATTTACTTGAAATTTTGGCACAGTATTTAGGAAGTATTTTGCGTTAGAAGAGAGTAAAAAACCAAAAATCGATGCTTTGAAAATAAGTCCACAAAACTCATTTAAAGTCTTCTATGGCCCAAGTTTCCCCAACTAGTCTACTTCGGATAAAGTCATGTATCTCCGTAAGTGTTTCTCCGATTTACTTGAAATTTTGGCACAGTATTTAGGAATTATTTTGCGTTAGAAAAGAGTAAAAAACCAAAAATCGATGCTTTGAAAATAAATCCACAAAACTCATTTAAAGTCTTCTATGGCCCAAGTGTCGCCAACTAGTCTATTTCGAATAAAGTCATGTATCTCCGTAAGTGTTTCTCCGAGTTACTTGAAATTTTGGCACAGTATTTCGAGAGTATTTTGCGTTAGAAGAGAGTAAAAAACCAAAAATCGATGCTTGGAAAATAAATCCACAAAACTCATTTAAAGTCTTCTATGGCCCAAGTGTCCCCAACTAGTCTGTTAAGGTTTTAAACTTAATTTTCGCATCACCCACAATTTGGGTTCTCACCCTATTCCTTTCACTTCGCTATCTTCTTCATCGCTCAAATTTCTTCTCATCGTTTATTTCGCTCTTTGCTCATTTACACTTTTCGTTGTTATCACTTGCTCATGCGCATTTCTATGCGCAGAATTTAGTACATCTGCATTGCCAACAACATCATATGCACTTAGATACATATGTATACCAAAAAATACATAATGATTTCCAGTAGCGTTTGCACATATCTTCATTAGCTCATAATCGATATAATCGACCCTTGACCCCACCAAAGGAACATCCTAACCTTCTAACCGCGGCTACGATCGATTTGCGATCGATATACGTTAATATTAAATCAATAAATCCTAGGTTGGTCAATAAGTTTTGCGATTCGATAAGAAAAACACAATTTTATGGTTTGAAATGCAGTTTGTTACCCAGTATAATCTCCCTGTGCACCAATACACCTGCTCTAAAGAGATTTCAATTTATGAATTCCATCCCAGAAGTGAGAATTCGGAAGGACTGGAAAAAAGCTTCCATAGATGTTATGACCTCATCATTTGCTGAATTTATGTAGATCTGGAAACAGATGGAAGTCGCTATGGACCAAATCTGGTGAGCACGGGGTATGCTCTGACAATTTTAGCCATTTTCAAAATGCCGGATAATGCCTTGTCCTGATAAAAATATTTTTTTCTTTTGCAAACTGGGTCTTTTTCACGAATTTGGTCCTTCAGCTGGTCAACAATATTCAGAATTTCTTGTTTTACCAGTTTGCCAAAAAAAAAAATACCTTTCGCATCCCAAAAAATTGCTGCCTACACGAACTTGTTTTGGAACTGAAGAAACAAGTTCACACACCTCTTTGATTTAGGATAATGGTGATAGAACCATGTCTCGCTCATAGTGATTAATCGATGCACGAAATTCATTTTATCCTTCCCAAAAAGCTCTAAATGTTGCTTAGAATGTCGCATTCGAATGTGTTTTGGTTCCATTCTTAGCGAAGGCTTTCTGAAACTTAATACCTCAGTCAAAGCATTCCTTACATATACTGCCCAGTGAGATGTCTAGCGTTTCTACTTATTCACTTATAATTTTTCTACAATTTGTGGTATTGTTGCTGTTTTTGCACGTCCTTCACGGAGATCGTCTTCAACGTATGTCCGACTTTATTCAGCAATCCATCTTTATACTGTGCCAATTGATGGCAAAAAGTCTTTTTACACTTTCAACGTTCGTTTATAAATTTGTTTTGCTTTCAAGCTTTCCAAAAGTAAAAATTCAATCACTGCACGTCGATACTAAATGACTTGTAAACAAAGAATGAGTTGACAGATTGAAATGAAGAGTGAACAATAAAACAAAAACAAAGTTAGGCTAGTAGCAACGCCCTCTTTTATCAAACCACAAAACTTACTTAGTATATTTCATGTCAAATATGTGGGAAATAAAATAGGATTACACAATAAAATGGTATGATGAGATCATAAGAAGAGATCATATGACGAAATCACACCAATTGATCATGTGATTCGATTTAACGCCCTTCATTTTAAAGGCAACAAAAATCTGATTTCAGTCAATATAAAAAATATTCTGCTTATCTTAAATATCTTCGGGAGGTATTTCCATCGATTTTCAAGAACCAGAATTTATTTATTTTATTTACATACGTATCTACATCATGTCATTACCTATCATATACATAGCATCATATCAGGTAAACAGATCAATCAATCAAAAACCAAAACCATGCCTTAAATCATAACTCAAATATCATTGATTTGGTATGAGGCCCGAGTAAAGCATTCTGAACTAGCACAGTGTTATTAAAGAGCAGAGGAAAATGTTTGTTGTAATGTTGTAAACACTCAAATTTACACAAACTGTCTTGTAGGTACATGCTATTACATACGCATACAAACATATAAGTTGAATGTATTCACAAAAAGGTCTGCTAGGGAACTGAAGGTGTCAGTCAAGCGTCAGAATGAATGAAATGGCAAAAGAGAAAGCAACGAATATGCAAATTGGCAAATAACAAAAATTAAATAAAATGAAATGGTGAAAATTACAATTTGGTTGGGGATATGTAAAAACTTATTCGACGCCCTATGCTCCAATAGGAGTTAAAGAAAAAATAATAAAAAAATTAACTACTCTCACCACAAATGCCCATCCAACCAGAAATGAATATATTTTTCCACAAAGGCGTTTGCATTTCTATAGAAATTTCATTGATAGGATATATCACATAAAAATTTACCAACAAAATTGTTTGCTTCTACATCCACTACGAGTACTCCATATCCACATGCTAGCAGTGGTGCTAAAAGTTCAAAATTTTAGATTGAATTTGGGCTATACGTGCTCACAAAAGTTCCGAAAAGTATTAATAAAATTCATTCTAAGCCTATTCAAATGAATTATAGTGGTAAGCGTTCGGTTATTGACCTCCAAATAATAGTTTATTTTTTTGGTTTTGGTTATGAAATGTAGTCATGCGAAAGGGGAGAATCTCAACTTGATAATATGGTACACGTTTTACTGTAGTTATGGTTATGAAGTCAATTATTTCTTGATAATACGTAACTCTGATTTTAAACGTGTGCAAAGTTATAAATTAGTATTACAAAAAGTAAAATGTGTATTAAAAGATAAAAAACATTTATACCCATATTTCGAAAAAGAAAAGCAAAGAGTATGTAAAATCTAGATTTCGTGCAATTTATGGCATTACTATGATACTTTTGTTATTGAAATGTATGGGGCTAAAAAGATATCAGGAGGTAAACTGTACTGCGGCAGAAAATACTTACAGCCTAGAATATATATAAATTCCACATTACGGTGCAAACTAGTTTTGTATTAAGAGCGCAACTTTGTTTTTGCTACGTAGTAGAGGCTTTCGATTCGCTATGCCTTAGCGAGGGGCGAATAGATAATGCAACTGGTATAAATGCACATGTGTTGGTGGCACTGGAAAGGAGCTGCCAAAATTTGCATTCGCTTCGTGGTTGGGTTGGTTGGTTTAAGTGGTGATTCTTCCAGAATCCAACTAGCGCTTCCGCACCATTTTGTTGCCCCATCCTCGTTACCAACTTGTTTACCAGATATTTACAACATAACTATATCCAGTCTGTACGGTTCAGGAACCTTATTAGGTTGTTGACATCTCCAGACTCTCGAATAGCGGTTTACCCAGGTTAACATTCTGTCCTTTCATAGGGCAGGGCATTCGCAGAGGAAATGGAAGATTGTTTCCTTTTTCTTCGGTTGTTTACAACTATGACAGTATGTGTTGTGAGGGATACCCATTTCGGCTGCTTTTTCTCCCACAGACCAAAATCCAGTTATGACTGCCGTTAGTCTCCAGGCGTCCCGTCGTTTCATGTTTAACAATATTGAGGATTGTTTGAGGTTGTAGGTGGCCATAACGTTCTGCTAATTTTTCATTTCGTTTGGTCTCTCCATCTACAATCCGCGATTCGAAGGTATTTTAGGGAAATTGCACTCTTGACTGTACCTAGTGGTGTGAATACCGATTCTGCAAGAGCGTTATTCATGGCAGATCCCCTTCTTGCCAGTTCATTCGCTTTTTCATTACCTTCTATGCTCCGATGTCCCGGGACCCAGATTAAGGTAACTTTATGGTTTTCGCTCAAGGGGGTGAGGCTATTCCTGCTTTGCTCCACCACTTTAGAGGTTGTTGTAGCTGAACCCAGTGCCTAGAATTGCAGCTTGGCTATCCGAAAGAATAGCGATACTGCCCCTAAAAGAGGGATTTGCGATTAGTAGCTTACAAGCTTCCCCAATTGCCACTACTTTCGCCTGAAAGACACTACAAGCATTAGGGAGACGCACAGATCTTTCAATTTTAAGTCTATGAGAATATATGCTTCGTGGTATTAACTACATTCTTTGTACAATATATGGGCGTGTTATAGCAAAAAGTAAGTAAATATGGAATCAAAAAAAAAAAAATTATCTTCAATTATTTTTTTCAGGAAAGTTATTTACAAAATAGATTTTATTGCGAAAGAAAATTACTTACATCACCATCTGGCGACTGATTTTGCTTGGGAAGTATTCAATTTCATATGTAGTAATATGTGATTTGAATATAGGCAAAATTTGACCATAAATAGAGTCCTTGGAAATATTTCAATTCCAGCTCCACCTAGCGAATAATCTTTTCAGAAAAATAAATAATTCTAAATCTGCTCATCTACCCATCAATGGCATTTCCATCAAATTTAGTTCATACATATCGGACAGATTCCGAACTGATGGCAATAATAAAAGCCGCGACACTGGCATACTGTGATGCAATACATGGAGAAGAAATCTACACTAAAAGCCAGGTGGCGATAAAACCTCACACAAACCTGTCGACAATATCAAAAAGCCATGAAATGCCGCACATCCCTTAACAAGATGGCTGAGTAATTTCACTCATAGGTAAACATGAAGTATCATATGACCTCTGCCGAAGCTGTCTAACAGAGGAAGAGATGATCTCACAATTTCCGTGCCACTGTTCTGCTCTATCCAGATGTAGATTCCCACTTTAAATGTTTTAATGAGTTGCAAATCAGGGAAATCAGGGTTCCATCCTGTGAGGTTCAGGGTTCTATAGTAGCAACCAGGGTTAGCCATTGCGACATAAAGAGAAACTGCTGATGAATTAGCAAAACTTGACATACTCTTTCAGACTTATAAGTTTCTAAGTTTTAAGAAAATCGTAAAAGCAGCGAATGAAATATGGCGTACCGAATCCACCTGGAGAGTCGCATGACAATTGTGGCCGACTCTCAATGCTAAACGCACAGCATTTCTGCTAAGCGAAAAGAAGCATAGTCTTAGTACACAATTTGCGTTAGAATGTTAAATTGCTTCTGACTTCTGCAAATCGCACCTTCCGTGTCACGGTTCTGCTCTATTCAGTTGTAGACTCACTACTTTAGTTCGAAAAGTTTTTGAAAGATCTCAGTACTGTGGAAGTCAAACTAAATTATTTTAAAAGTTCACACGGATTTTAGGTGTTCCGTGGCGGCATCGCAATGGGCAAGTCTGAATATGTCCCTTAGTAGACAACCGCTACAATCTAACCTAAACTAATCATAAAGGGGATTACCCAGTTCAGATAAACAGAAATTTTTTTTCTTTAATGGTTTTAACTCATATTGTTGTCGTTATTGTTGTAGCAGCATATACATTCCCAATCATACACGGCGAATGCTGCTGCAGTGGCAGTCACTGGCCGGATATAAATCCAAGTCGTTCCGGTTACGTAGAACTGACAGTCGTGGAACCGTTTTAACTATTATATTTTGTTGTTGCACTACCTGCATTATCCACAATCATTTCCCAATAAAAGTTTTCAATATCAGGACAATTTTATTATTGCATAGATATATGTGTTGGTTACCTCAACATACTCCGCGCTTGGCTAGTGGTGTGTGAATCTGAATTTAATACTATAATAATAGCCCTGCTACATCTGTCTGAAGTTACATAAAGCTATAGTTAATTAGTAGATTTCTTCTTGAAATTGCATTTTTATTCAACTATGAACTGAAATTTAGTTAAAAGGAAGCAAAACATCTACATACTTGAAATAATAATGTTTCCATAGTTAGCCACATGAAATGCCACAAACGAATGCAATTTTAATTGCAAAACTTGATAACAACCAAATTAGATAAATTGTATCTACTAGTTGTTGGCGAATATGCAGCTGCAACTGACAAGTGAATGAATTGAATACCAAGTCAAATCACTGCAAAACTCAGTAAAAAAATATGAAACAAAAATGAAAACTTTTTGATATCAAAGGACAAGTACATGGGTAACTGAAAAAAAGTGAATAAAAAGCAACCCATTTCTAACTAAAAAAGTTGAGCAGATACTAGAATTTGTGTGTTCAAAATATCCAAATTTTTGAGGTAACTATTTTCCGTTATTAGATGGAAGTACTAAATTTTCATAAGGGCCTGCGGAGAAGTGCCTGTGCTTAGGTAGAATGAAATAAGCGAAGAGTTTCATGATAATTTGAGATGAGGTATTAATTTAGATAAGCAATGAAAAACCAAGTAGACATTTGCAGAAATAATTAGCTTTTACAAACAAAAATTTAATGTGAATTTATGTTAATACAAAGAAGAAAGATGATAGAATAAAACATATAAATAAAAAATTGTTTTCTACACGGAAGATGTAAGCAAAATTCTATAATTGTTTTAGTTAAATAGCAGACTCTGTCAAATTTGTTCAGCGTAGCACTGAGGGAGGCACCTCGATGCATGCAACCTGCTGGATGTACTCTGCTTCTTTATAAAATTCGAGCGGGGTTTGCATTCAAAATGTCGACATCTCGTGGTTTCTGTTATCATATTTGCCTCTAAAGAGCAGAAAAAGTACATTACTCAGATTTTTAATTTCAGGATTAAAACTCAAAAGGAGTTCATACTACATGTATATTAAATGAAAACCCTCCAGATATTGTTTTTATTTGATTAGCCTGGAGGCCAGGAGCATAACTTCAAGGCGATACAAATCTATTCGAACACTTGAACACATTAAAAATAAAGTCCAATCATCCCAATGAAAGTAGCCAAAAGAGCAAGCCGAAATCGAAAAAAGCTTTTAAACTTCAATACTTTGCGCTCTGTTCTCTTCCATACCAGAAGGTTGCATGCATACAGAGATTAAAACTAGAAAACCGTGAAAGGAGAGAGATCTGCTACGATTGAAGAGACAAACCTGACAAAGCCTGAACGGCCTTTTCCGACAACCGAACGGTGACGACCCCTGCTTTCGTCTTTGGACCTTCTCTAGTTTCTATACGATTTGGAATTTTCTTGAACCTGTGCTGGTGGTTGCGGCATTCTGCCACCTGAGTATGTTAGGGTGAAACTTAACAGAAATGGCTGGTGGGCTAATGCCGTAACCGCCCCCGTCCCGTTAAAACCCTGGCAGGCCTCGGAGTACGTTCCAAACCCGTCGTCATTTGGTTGGCGGTGTAGGTGCGGTTGAGAGGACTCCCGTCTTTGCGTCCGGTCTGGCTCTGAACGCATGCCTCATGAGGGCATGCGTCAACCCTCGCATGGCCTCCCTGCTGCGGCATAGACAACCATGGGACCTCTAAGGGACGACTACACTTCTACGGGCTCTGGATAGCGGCTTCGAGTGGGGACCCAATTAACATAAACATGAACACCAACGCAACAAACACAACGAAACAAACGACAAAAACCTTGGATGGCAGCGGGAACTCGGAACCGAGCCCCAAAACCATCTCTCGTAGGACAGGAGGGGCGAAATCGCCTCCCCGTAAATTCTCCCGGGGTCTTACCCTGAGGGCTGAAGTTCCCAGTGGCAGCAAAATGTCGGAAGCGACTAGCAGAGCAGAACAAGAGGGGGACCCTGAGGGGAAGTCGGAACCGACTTCCAGCAAGAATGTGGGGGTCACAAGCGGGAACCCGCTTACGGTAGGTAGGAGGCTGCAGGCGGAACCGACTGCGTCTCCTAATCTAGCAGTACTGGACGGGGTGGCCAGTACCAGCAAGGGGTCCTCCATCAGTTTTCCGGGGGCTTCGGGGTTGCCTCTTCGGGGACCCCCTGTTAAGCCTACACGGCAGAGAGGGCAAAGCAAGCGGTCCTTCTCCGACCTCCGTCTCGCTACCAAAATCCTGGAGCGCTACGGCGACCAAAATGCTTCTCAGCTATCTGAGAAACATTCCCAGACGCTTGAGTGGGCCAGGAAGGTTCTACGGAGGGCGGAAGAGGACAGAGGAAAGGGTGTGAGTGCGCCACAAGGGGATTCGGGGGTAAAAAGACAACGATCCCAGGAGGAGGATGTCTCCCTCGAAAAGAGACCCAGGACTGACGGCGGCATACCCAAATCGTTTAGCGAAGTCGCTAAACAGGCAGGCCGTATCACTCTTGGAGTCATGGACAGCGCTAGAGAGGACGGCGCCATCTCAAGGGAGGAGTGGAAGAGAGTAGCGTCCGCCATCTCCGCTGTCTTTATGAGGGTAGTAAGGGAAAACCCTGGACCCCCCCCCTGCTGTGAGAGTGCCGGATGGCACTACGGCATGTTCAAAAGAATTATTTGCGCTGACGAACGGTCGGCTAATATGTACAGGGCGGCAGTGGCCTTGGTGGGAGAGGTATGGAAGGGAGCTCAGCTGAAAGCGGTGGATAAAAAGGATCTACCTATGCGTCCGCGAGCACGTGTCTGGCTTCCTTCCGAACCCTCCACCACCGAGGGAATGGAGGAAATCCTCCGCTACTGCAACCCGAAACTCCCCACGCACAACTGGAAGGTGGTTATGGTGGAGAAGACCGAGAGATCATATCGGCAAGCGCTGATTCTGCTGAATGCAGAATCTCTCGGCCCTCTCGCTGAAACAAAAGGGGTTATAAGCTATGGTTTCGAAAAGGTAGTCCTTAAGGTCTACCAAAGCGATGCCAGAGCGGATGCCTCTGCTCTTCCGGAGGTGCGGGAGGAAGAAGGGCCCACAGTTGAGGAAGCTCCTGTGGACATGGAGATAGACTCCGTCACGTCGGAGGTTGACAGTGCTGGTGACGCTCCCTCACGACCAGGGTCCGTTATTAGCATAGGGTCATTCTTCGACAGGGCGGAGGAGGAGAGGCTTCTGGCCTCGGAAAGTGAGGACACCGACCTTGGGATGCTGGAGAGGATTATCGAAGATGATTATTCTTCAGATAAATCTTCAGCATTCTAAGGCGGCGTCCGCCAATCTACTGCTCCATCTTGAACAAGGTGGAGTTGACATAGTTCTGATCCAGGAACCGTGGCTGAGCAGCAGCGGCATTTCTGGACTCAGGACGAAAAGATATAAACTGGTGGCGCATAGCGGGTTAGGTAAACCAAGATCTTGTATGCTCATCAGGAAGGAACTTAATGCATTTATTTTGCCTAATTTTAGCAATGAAGACATTGTGACTGTGAGCCTAGAGGGCCCTGCGGGGAAGCTATGGCTGATGTCGGCCTATATGCCGCATGAGGACGAGGTGGAGCCACCTCCGATGATGCTGAGGGAAGCCGTGGCAGAAGCGAGACGCAGGAAAACCGGCGTTATTGTAGGGACGGATGCAAACTCCCACCATACCTGTTGGGGAAGTTCCAACATAAATGCAAGAGGTGAGTCACTTTTTGATTTTATTTTAAACGAAGACTTGTTTATTTGCAACAGGGGTAAGGACCCCACTTTCATTACCGCAACCAGGGAGGAGGTGCTGGATCTTACTCTGGCCTCCTCCTCTCTGTTAAACCGAATTTCCGACTGGAGGGTGCTTAACACCCACTCCTTCTCGGATCACAGGTATATTCAATTCTCTCTCACTGATAATCGTCCAAAAAGACCCTCCTACAGGAATCTGAGGAGAACGGACTGGGATACTTACGGCAGGAATCTGCTAAACCTTCTCCCCGAAGCACCCAGGGAAAACTTAGATCTCTCGGAGGGAGCGATCGATGATCTGGTGGAGATCTTCACCTCAGCTTGTAATAAGGCTCTTGAAAGCTCATGTCCACTTAGAACGCTCCCTAAGAAGGAGAAACCACCTTGGTGGACAGCAGAGCTCTCTGAGCTTAGGGCCTCGTGCAGGCGCCTCTTTAATAGGGCTAAAAGAATTAAGTCTCCCTCAGGATGGGAACTGTATAAAGTAGGACTCGGAATCTACAAGTCCGAAATTAGGAGGGCCAAGAGGGACTCTTGGAGGAACTTCTGTGGAAGCGTGGAGGGCTGTCATGAGTCTTCAAGATTCAGAGGAATACTCACGAGGAACTCGGCTCCCTTGGGATACCTGAGGGATGAATCGGGACGATGGGCGATGAGCGGCGAGGAATCACTAAAAATGCTTCTCGACGCTCATTTTCCGACGAATCCGGTATCCAGCAGCACCAGCTTAGGAAGTACACCAATGTGTCTTCAGAACCGGGGCTGGCTGCTGGATGAGCACCGCTTGGCTTGGGCCATTGGATCCTTCGGGCCCTTCAAGTCACCTGGTCCTGATGGCATCATACCTGCCCAACTACAGAAATCTGTAGGGGTATCATGCCGCTGGCTGAGCCCTATCTATGCGAGCTGCATAGCCAGGGGCTATATACCGGGATCTTGGAGGGCTGTGAGGGTTGTGTTCATACCCAAGGCTGGCAAGAGCTCACATGTCTCCCCTAAGGACTTTAGGCCAATCAGTCTCTCATCTTTCTTGCTGAAAACCCTTGAGAGGTTGATTGACCTACACATAAGAAGCGGAATTCCTCGGGGGCGTTTGTCGCACACCCAACATGCTTACTGTAAGGGCAGATCAGTGGAATCTGCTCTGCACACAATTGTTAAAGATATTGAGGAATCTCTATATCAGAAAGAACTCGCAGTTGGCGCCTTCCTCGACATCGAGGGGGCTTTTAATAACGTCCTCCCGGAGGCAATCACGAAAGCTCTGGGTAGGCTGGGGGTCGGAGCCGACCTCTCCAGATTTATCTACAGAATGCTCAGCGACAGAACGGTCGTGGCAGAGTGGGGCGGCGTCTCTCTCCGCCGGCAGGTGAGCAGAGGCACGCCGCAAGGCGGGGTTCTCTCACCATTCCTCTGGATCATTGTTATCAATGACTTGCTGGAGGAGCTGGTGAGGAGGGGCTGTAGGGTGATTGCCTACGCGGATGATGTGGCATTAATTGTTAGAGGAAAGTTTATAGATACCCTGTATGATTTAATGCAGGGATATCTGAACGTAGTTGTTCGATGGGCAGCAGATTGCGGCTTATCAGTGAATCCTCGTAAGACGGAGCTCGTCCTTTTCACGAGGAAATACAAAATACCCAGAGCTCAGCTCCCCTCGATGGGGGGCGCTCCGCTGGTGCTTTCTGACAAGGTGAAGTACCTAGGTCTAATCCTTGACAGAAAGCTGACATGGAAGCCCAACATTGAGGAGAGAGTAAGGAAGGCAACAATCGCCTTGTATGGGTGCAAAGGCGCAATTGGCAAAAGGTGGGGCCTCTCGCCCAGAGTTGTATTCTGGCTCTATAATACCATAATAAAGCCAATTCTGTTATATGGAGTCACTGTCTGGTGGAACTCACTAGAGAGAACGACATCAGTCAAAAAGCTAGAGAGAGTCCAGAGGTCTGCACTCATTGGAATCAGTGGGGCGCTTCGAACTACTCCTACTCTGGCGCTTAACGTAATGTTAAACGTGGTACCTATAGACATCGCAGGCAGAACTGCCGCTGCTCGTACCGCAATCAGACTGAGGGGCTTGGGCTATAAGCTCAACCTCACATATGGGCACTCAAGCATCCTCAGAAACTTTGAGTTCATCCCCTCGTCGACGGACCAGTGTGTGCCTTCGCTAAGTCCAAGTGGAAGTTTCTCCACCCATATTCCACCAAGGGAGGAGTGGACCGGGGGCAACACCTGGGGACAGGGCCTCGTTAACCTGTTCACGGATGGCTCGAAGTTGGACGGTAGGGTTGGAGGAGGAGTATTCTGCAAAGAGCTCCCCATCAAACTCAAATTCAGGCTACCGGATCACTGCAGTGTGTTCCAAGCAGAGGTGGCCGCAATTAAAGAAGCAGCTGACTGGCTACTTACTTGCGTAACAACTGTTAAGAGGGTAAATATTTACTCCGATAGCCAAGCGGCCATCAAGGCCCTAGGCTCTATTATGGTGCATTCGAAGCTGGTCAGGGAATGCCTGGTCTCACTCTCGATTGCATCAGAATTCTTCGACATAAAGATAATTTGGGTACCTGGTCACAGTGACATTGCAGGAAACTGCGAAGCCGACGAGCTGGCCAGACAGGGGACCTGTGAGGCAATGTGCCCGCGAAAGGAGAGGATCGGGATCCCCTTGACAACCTGCGCTCTACTCCTGGAAGGCTGGGCTATGCACCAACTCAGCGAACGCTGGGCAAGTACACGAACGTGTAGGGTCGCGAAGTCCTTCTGGCCACGTTTGGATAGGAGGCGTTCGAGGGATATCCTGGGAATGACAAAATGTCATCTCTCAAATTTCGTGGGCATCATCACGGGGCACTGTCCGCGAGGTACACATGCCGTGAGACTCGGAATCACTTCGAGTCCTTTTTGCGACAGCTGCATGGAGGATGAGGTGGAATCATCTCAGCATATGCTCCTTAGCTGCCCTGCCTTTGCGGGACTAAGATTCAAGTATCTTGGTTCTCATTTCTTTTCTGCGCCTGCTGATATAGCAGGTGTTAATAACAAAAATCTGATGAACTACATCAGCAGCATAATGAGGTTAACACAACCGCGGACTAGTCACCGTTCGTAGTCCACAATCACTCACCACTCCCCCCATCCCTTCCCTTCCTCCCCCTTCTCTGTCCTCAAATGGTATCACAAAGGACGAACCAAACTATTTCGTCCAAGTGGGCCCTACTCCCTGGGCAACCATTATAACCTAACCTAACCTAAGAGACAAACCCCCAGATGTGCTCAATAGCGTACTCAAAACTGCATATCAAACTTTCTTTGAAGGGGAGCAAATTGATGCTGATGAATAAATGAATAATTTTCGAAAAAAATAAAAGTTCACTTTTTTTTAATAAACCTCCTATATACTCGTTTATAGAAAATACAAGAAGGGAATATATATATACCTAGGATAGAAAACGCACTTTTCGTTGTTTCTAGTTCATTAAAAGTTTGACAGCTAACGAACCAGTCGATTTAGCAAGGCAATCATAACTTGGCTGCCTGATTATTTGTATGTAGGCAGGCTTGATTCAGCAATAAATGGGGAATTTTGATTTTGTGGTGTACGAAACAAACCGTCCCTCATATTGCAATAATTGGCTCTGTGGTGTAGCTAAATTCAAACTATCTATGGAAACAATTTAAATTAAAGGCAAAGCATTTATATACATAGGTATGTTCATATGCTTAACATCACATTATACATATACGCATAACAGGTGCTCCAAAAATATTTACTCAATATAATAAAATTATACTAGTTAATAATTAAATAAGAAAATATAAAAATAGAAATAAATCAATATAATGAAATAGAATAAAAAATAAAAGAACTGAAATAAGATAGAATAAGGCAAAAAAATAAGGAAATAGAAAACTAATTAAAAAAAGCAATATTAAATTTTATTTAAACGAAAAATATGTACATACACAAAAAAAATTAAATTAAATAAAAACAAAAAAAGGACAAAATAGAATAAAAAAATAATAATATAAAATAGAGATAGAAAAAACAAACAAAGTTAAAGACAAATAAAAATAAATATCAAAAATAGAGCAAAACTTAATTAAACAATAATAATAAACTAAATTAAAAAAATTAGTTAAAACAAGACTAAAATTTAGTTCAATTAAAAAATAAAGATAAGAGACAAGATAAAATAAAGTAAAAAAATAAGGAAAAAGAATAAACCTACATAATAAATTAAAGCGAAATATTATATAAAAATATACACAAATTAAAAAAAAATAATAATAAATAACAAATTAAATAGCAAAAAATAGCATAAAATAAACAAAATAAAATAAGTTTACAAAAAATTAAAATAAAACAATATTTAATTAATAATTAAAATTAAATAAATAAAAGAAATAAAAAATATGGAAAAAGAAAAAAACGAAAAAATAAACAAAAGAATAAATTAAAACGAGAAAAAACCAGGGGGTTCAATAAGTACCCGTGTTAAAAATGAAGACACCATTTTTTCAAAAAAAAATTATTTTTAAATATAGTCCCCATTTAGATAGATAGACTTCTCCCAACGCTCCGACCATTTTTTAATCCCTCCAAAAAATAGTATCATATTTGTCGTAGTCTCTAAAATACGCCTCTGTCTCGGCGATGACTTCCCGTTTGAACTGAATTTTTTTCCGCCAGCCATTTATTCATATAAGGGAATAAGAAAAACTCGCAGGGAGCCAGATTGGGTGAATGCGACAACTCCGGATGAATTTGCTGGTGCATTCTCGTGGTTAAACAGCACCTTCTTTTTAGCCAAATGCGGCCGTTTCTCCTTAAATTTTTTGTGAAAGCGCTCCACTAACTCACTGTAGTATTGCCCAGTTATCGTTCTTCCTTTTTCTAAAAAATCCATGAACATGACCTCGTTCGCATCCCAAACAATGGTCGGCATAACCTCTCCGGCCGATGTGACAATCTTCGCTTTCTTTGTAGCAGATGCACCGGGAGAAATCCATTGTTTTGATTGTTGCTTAGTTTCTGGGGTGTAATGATGAACCCAGGTTTCATCAACGGTGACAACTCAATGCAAACATTCTTTCAGATCTCGCTTCAAAAACTGCTTCGAAATTAACAGTCGCATCCGCTTTTTTTCATCGCCAAATTATCATGTAAAATATTGATTGCCATTTCGGTCGACACACCTTTGGCTTCTTTTACTACGCGCACTTCCGATCGATGATCAGTGAGAATGTCGTAGAGTTTTTAAATGATTTTCTCGGTAACCTCGTCAACTGGGCGTCCTGGTTGCTGCTCATCAAAAACGGATGTTCGTCCATTTTAGCGAAAATCTCGAAACACGTCTTAGCAGCTATTCGAGCCAAATCCAACTAACCTATCAATCAGTCTGAAATTTGTTTTGCCGCCATCAAACACGGGTATTAATTGAACCACGCTCGTATATACAAAAAAATAAATTAATTAAATTACATAAAAATAAATAAACTAAATAGATCAAAATAAAATAAACAAAAAACGCAAAAAAACTAAATGAAGATACACAAATTAAAATGAAATATAAATAAAAACTGAAATAAAATTAAAACAAAATGTAAATAAAAAAATAAAGAAGAAGATACAAAAATAAGGAAAATAAATTATTGTAGAATCAAATAAAATAAAGCAAAATGAATAATAATGAAAAAAAAATGAAAAAACCATAGAAGAAATTAAAATGGGAATATATAAAAAATGTCAAAATGAATTAAAGAAATTAAACTGAAGAAAATACTAGTGAAACAAAGTTAAATAAAAAATATATACAAAAAAAAACTGGAATAAAAAAATAAAAATTAAATGAAATAAAACAAAATAAAGTGAAACTAAAATCAAGAAATTTTTTAAAAAAATTATGAAATTGTAGAATAAATTAAAATGAAAAAAATATACAAAAAAGGAGTAATACATGGGCTGAAAAGCCCGGGGTTTAACACAAAGGTGATACTAGATTTATTACATTCACCTCTTTTTCAGTTAGTAAGATCCTTAAAAAGACAGCCGTTAAAATTGCATTATGTTCTATTGATTATTTATTATATATAAATGCACGGTAATACCAACAAGTTGATGTAGCCTAGTGCAGGACATTCACAGAAGCATGTCGCTCACCGACAGAATTTCACCAGTGTTCAACGAATTTTTTAGCTAAATTATCAGCAATATTTTTCCCCTCATATCCCTCATGCCCAAGAACCCAACCTAATAATATTATGGAGAAGTTCCCTAACATGTGGTTCCCTAGCTGAAGACTAAGGCAATTATTTATCAAATTTGAGGATATTACAGTAGGTAGAAAGGCTTTCAAAGCCGCCCGACTATCTGTGGGTTACTCTCATTTTCCTTTGGAGACATTCCCTCACATATTTCTCAATGGTATGTATTTTTGTCTGGAAGTTTGTTGGGTAAAAACCCATTAGAATTAATTGTGTGAATTGATTTCCGCCTCTGCTCTTCTACACTCTCTAAAAGTAATTTCGACCCCTTAGTATACCGTATCAGGGAGCCAGGTTTGAAGTTGACTTGAAAGTTCCTGAAGATAATGGGTTTAGGTCATAATGCATCAACCTTGCCGAAAAGTCAATTTAAAACCAATTAGTGAGTAATTTTTCACAAGCTGCCATATACCAGTAAGCACGAATTTTAGAGATAAGTTGCAATATTCGCCAAGGTGGCCCAAGCATGGAGTAATTAAGTTCTGAGCAAGAGGTGAAATACTGACTAACTATCAATATTTTGAGTGTGAAAGAGCTGTTAAAGCTAAATGAACTTCTAAGTCAATAAGAAACGTATATATGTACCACCTTGTATACGTCTAGCATTAGCGATTCTTGATCAATACAATTAAGTGAATCAATTACGTTGCGCAATATAATTAGCCCCCACATATCTACACAATTAATTTAATTTTATTTGATATTCGAGTTTTTATTGCTGTTGCATGTTTTCTAGTTTTTATTAAATATTGATTTTTGATGGCGATTGTGTCACATGCACTACATAGTATGAGAAAAGGCAACAACACCGCTTATGCACCACAAATGGTGGCTAATTTCCGGAGCAAAGCAAATAAGTAATTACACAAACAAATGCAATTCGGAAATTTGTTTATATTAACACTGATTACTTGGCATTCATTTGAATATTCGTTGATATGCATTTACGAATGTGTAATATATGCAAATCATGTGCCATTGTGGAAAATATAAAATTCATATTTCATTATAGGCATACACCTATGTCCACAAGAATAGCAACGTTATTTAATTTTTATATGTTTTATAAAACTGTAGTTGGAAATCATGTCACAGTTTCAAAATTTGTATAAAATTTGAAAGGATTCTTCAAATTTTTTTTTAAATTTCAAAGATTTTGTCAGAATTTCGATTTTTTTTTTGATAATTTTTTTAATATTTTTTTTTGTTTTTGTAAAACCACAGTTTTAGTTTAACAAAAACCATTTTACCCTAAATTTGAAAATTTTTATGAAATTTAAATAATTCAAAAAATATTCATAAAAATTTCTAAGATTTTAGTCGGAATTATAAGAAAACCATTATACTCATAGTTTCAAAATTTGCATGAAATTGAAAAAAAAGAAAATCTACCAATTTTCTTTAATATTTCAAAGATTTTAGTCAGAGTTTCTATTTGTTTACTAAATTTTTTTGTATTGTTTTTTTTTTTTTTTGTAAAACCATAGTTCCTGGTATAACAAACCCCATTTTCCTCAAATTTTCAAAATTTAAATAATTCAATAAATATTCATTCAAGTTCTAATGATTTTAGTCAGAATTTCTATGTTTTTTTTTTTAAATTTACTTTTTTTACTTTTTGTTGCAAAATCATAGTTCCTAGTATAGGGTGTTTTTTTTAGAGGTTAGGTTTTCAAGTTGGCACTACTTTTTTCGTAGATGGTCTTTTTGACAGCTGTCACTTGATTTATGCTCAGTTTGGTTTGCCATTTCATAATGAATAGACTTACACCTGAACAACGTTTGCAAATCGTGCAAATTTATTACGAAAATAATGGTTCGGTTCGCGCGACGCATCGAAGAAAATTTTGTTCAGCGATGAAGCTCACTTTTGGTTGAATGGGTATCATTTTTAAAACATAATGGCAAACCCTTATCTTTATAATAAAGCTAAATTCTTGGCCATAATATTAAATTATATACGTTTTATTTCATCTTGAAAACCTAACCTCTAAAAAAAACACCCTATATAAGAAGCATAAGACAACAGTTTTACTCAAAGTTGCAAAATTTGTATAACATTTAAGAAAACAATTCTACCAATTTTCTTTAATATTTCAAAGATTTTAGTCAGAATTTTTTTATAAATTTTTTTATATATATTTTTTTTGTAGTAAAACCATAATTTTTAGTATAATAGAACCCATTTTTCTTAGAGTTCGAAAATTTTTATTAAGCTAAATTTTAAATAAAAAAAAATAAAATAAAAATCAAATCTGCTCTGATTTTAGCTAAGACTGGACAATTGCAAAGGAAGGGCTCAACTATTTCTTCCTTATCTCTACAACTTCTGCACTATTCATGGGAGAAAATTCCTAGTCTACCCTAGAAAACCTGCCAAATTGCCAATGACCGCTTATACAAACCACGACCTTCGAGAGGATATCTCTCTGGAAAGGCTAAGCTCCTTTGTATTTCCTTCTTTATTTCCTGCCTAGTTGTTTTGCAAGTGCCTTCATCTCTCCATACCCTATTTGCCTCTTTGATAATGTTATTCTTAATTATTAATTTGCTCATGACCATAGATACTTCCATCACTGAGCAGTTTAAGAGTAGTAACTTTCCTGGCTAGATCATCGGCTTTACTATTTGCCTCAATATCTCTGTGCCCCGGAACCCAAATATGGTTGACCTTGAATACCACACTAATACCATTAAGAGCTGCCGGACACTCCTATACAACCTTTGAACTTATTGTAACTGCCTCCATTAATTTGTTGGCCGCCTGGCTATCCGAGAATAGATTTAGAGTAGTTTTTGTTACGGTATGCGTATTTAGATGCCACTTCTCTCACAGCTAGAACTTCTGCCTGATAGACGCTGCAGCAGTCTGGTAGTCGAACGGATAGTTCCAGTCTTAACTCCTTCGTTTTTTTCCATGTAACTAATGTTCGAAATTGTTGGGGAGAAAATGATGGGGAGAAAATACAGAAGCCGTGAGCACAAAACAACAAAAACGGCAAAAACCAACGCGATGATTTAGCCACTTCAGATTTGCATTTATAAAAATGTAAGCTCAAAAATTTTCAAAAAATTCTTATGAAAAAGATTTTAGTTTCGATTAAATTTATTGAGTTTTTTTTTAATTTTTTATAAGGCTTGAGATTTTAAATTAAATTGTTGTAGAGCAAAATTTATTTTTACAAAAAATGTTAATGTCAATGTCAATTTCCATAATTATTAATGAAGCAAATATGAATATGTGAAAGTAGTGGATACAAAGTATATGAGGGCTATATTCACACGTATTCCAACAAAAATTAAGAAATAGTCAAAATTTTGAAATATCTTGCCCCGCTATTATTATTATTGTGAACACATCTGTATGCCTGTATGTATGTATTTACTTTCGGTGCCGAGCGACAGCTTATTTGGGTTATTTGGGTAATGAAGTGCGAATTGCATATTAATAATATTAGTTCAGATTTGGTAAATCAGCAACACAAATCAATGAAATAAGAGGAGTATCGGTTCAGATAACAGGAAACGCTAGTGATGTTAGAATTTAGAGATCGAATAGGTTTTGTGTATAAATTTCTCCAAAAGCATACAATTTTTTAAGAAAAGTCTCTAAAATAGCGAGGAATGCAAAATAAAGGGGTTTTTCGGAAAACAAAAAAGCACCCAAAATATATAATAATAATTTTTTTCAAATGTCGGATGTATATAACAGCGTAATATGTATAATCGGTAATCGCATGAATAATCAATAGTGCTCATTTTCGGCGAAACTAATTTAGATTGAGTCCAATTCCAGCACTGTCCTGCTCCTCGTCACAAATAAGCGAATACGAAGCGTTGGTTTAGAGGCAATTACATTCTTTTGTTAGATTGGCCAGCATAGTCGCCAATCTAAACCCCACATAGCACATTTGGGCTATTTGAAAGTGTAAGATAGAGGAACATAGCAAACAACCCTAAAAATTGCTTTAATTCACGAGTGGAGCGCCATAAGTGCAAGTGAATGTCCAAAGCTCGGATGCCTCAGAGGAATATATATTATATATATATAATTGGCGCGTACACCCTTTTTGGATGCTCGGCTGAGCTCCTCCTCTTATTTGTGGTGTGCGTCTTGATGTTTTCCGCCAATGGAGGGACCTACAGTTTCAAGCCGACTCCGAACGGCCCATATTTTTATGAGGAGCTTTTCCATGGCAGAAATACACTCGGTAGAAATAATAGAACTTTAGTGCTAAACTTGTAGCGTGCAACTTTAATGTTAAAAATTTCCACCAAAAATTTCCATAATCTCTATTTAATATTCAACAGTTTGATGGATTTTTTTATGTTTTTATTTTTTCTCAAAAGTTCAACAACCTTTGCACTAATTCGTATTTAACACACTCCGGACTAGTAGCTGCAAGCATCCCCTCAAAATTTACTTAATTATTAATTTGCACAAAAACTCAACTACCGTAAAATTTCTCTAAAATCCTGTATCTCTCCAGTTAAGTGGCAAAACTTTCAACTTGCACTAATTTGCAACAGCTGCACGATACTTGAAGGCATAAATAAATTTCGGATGCCCAAAAGTGAAATAAAATTTTAACAAATTCCGCAACACATAACTACTGAAATCAACAAAAATGTCTGCTTGTATGTCTGTATGTAAAATAATAAAAATTTCCAACAAAGTGGCAAACCGACAAGCAAAATCCTCCGTAATTAAAATTTGAAGCTGAAAGGTAAGAACAACAACTGAAAAACGAAATTTCAACGCAATAGCCACAAAGTCCCAACAAACAAATAACAACAACCACAACGGTAGCAGAAACAAAGCACAAACGGAAAAGCCCGAAATTCAACAAAGCCAGCACTACTTCCGCTGTCCAACGGAAATGGTTAGGGGGAAAATGTACCGCAGACGCCGGCAAAGCAAATAGCCTAGCAAAGTAAATTAGTGGCTGCTGCAGTGTTAGCCGCAGATAGGTAGGAATGCTAGTCCTGGTATTGCGGGATCAAATTTTTACGTTTTTAGCAAAAAAATAATTGCGATTCATTGACATGAATTTTGGCATAACCTTTTTAAAGTAATCGATAATTAGAGTATTGAATCTTGTTGCAGTAGAGCTCAAATTAATTTTTTTATATATTTATTTAAATTTTATACAAAACACAGTACGAGTCAAGTTTTGAATATATGGGGAATAATTTGTGAGACGGTTGCTCATCCTTCGCAGTGGACTGGTTGCTGCCCACTATTTAACAAATACCTTACGAACACTTTTCTGACCGACACTTTTTCGTTTTTGCCGAAATTTTATTTCAGACTCGATATCGAAAAAATGATACTAACTCGGTTTTTTTCATTTTTGACAAATGGAGTATAGCAAAATTTGTTTTCCGGAGACTAGTTTTCGAATTTGCACAGCTTCTGTTGGCAAATGTGAATAACTTATTTTCTAGAATTGAGAAATGTATTATTTTACATTGCTCTAGAGCAACTGCTTTTCCACTTTCATTATGTTATGCATTTATGTAACAATATGAGTACAATTTATCTCTAAAATAACAGCTATTTTAATTTCCTTTTTACCTCGCATTCAGCAATGTTTATTTTTTAGAGTATGTCAAAATATAATATTTATTTTGTAGTAGAAAAAACAAAAAACACATTCTACTCATTACCAAATTGAAGAAAATTGTATGCGTTAGAAAATCCTTGACGAAATCCCAAAATTGTATTTAAAAATCCCGAAATCCCGAAAACCAAGATTTTCACTCCCCACTAACACTAAGTGTCGGATAACAATTGAAAATTTTTTTTGTTGCCGAGTCTTTATTGTTGTTTCGCCTGCAAGTCTACGTATTGTGGCAGGCGCGTGCAATTACTGAGGTGTTTGAGAAATAAGAGTTGCCACAAGCAGCATAAAAATCAACACTTTTGCTGCGCTTGGCTGCAGGTCCACTTTGCTTACTAACTATGCAGCTTTTGCTTTGGTGGTAATTGACTTGTCGTGTATGCCTTCTCCTTAATTAATCAAATTGAAGCAAAGTAGGAGTAGGGGTTGAGAAACTCTTAAAAAGGACCAACAAGAAGGAAGTTGGCAAGTTGTAAGAGGCTGTGAAGATAATTACGAAATACTAATTTGGACATAAGACAATTCGGTAAAAAATATTTGAAGTACTTGGATTAATGCTTAGTAGGGCGCAAAAGAGGAATTTCCTGTTTTAAACAAAATGGACTTAAGCTGTTGACGGCTAATTAGAAAAGCGAAGAGTTGAACAGTTTTGAGTACATTTTCTCTCTTTTTATTTTATTGCATGTGGTATTACTTCTGTAAACTTAGTTTTATAAAATGAAATATAGAAATATAAACCAAAGTTTCAGGCGAATGTTCGACTTGGTTTCCTACATGAATTAAATGCGCAACATTCAGAGGGAAAATAATTATCAAAACCATATACGAATTTTGAGTTTCTTCAAACTTTCACTTTATTAATATTTGCCTTTTTAAATATTATAATTAATTTATTTCAATTTTTTTGCGAAATTTTTTCTATTTTATATATATCTGTGAACTGGGCATAATTTGTGATACGCTTGCTCATCTAGTTTTAAACCTAATAACATAAATAAACAATCAAGTAAATATATCAATCAAGCAAAAAAATCCAAAAGCAAACGTCAACCACACAAAAAAACAGCAAAACAACTTCCACCGCCCTAAAACTTCTCTCATACCAGCATCTGCTGCATTTGAGAAAATAGCAGCGATCACCAGACGATGTGTAGAGAGAGTTATGGAGAGAATCAGAGAGGTAGCTGCCGAAACGGCTAATTTAAAATAATCCATTGTAGCTATAGACAAACGGGTAATTGTAGCTGAGAACACATGCACACTGAACTTCTTAGCCTTGGCAGTGAACTGGTTGCTGTCAAGGTTCAGCTTAATGCTACCGAGACCATTATCGACTTATTGATCGACGGGATCCTCCAAACAGCCGGCCAGTGTTTGCCTGAACTCTTTGCAAACATTTGCAGAGAAACTCAGCATAAGTGCTCGCCTTTTCGTAATGCCTTTCGGCTAGAAAGCTTAAACGGTTGTAAATTTGTGCCCTTCATATGATCGCAATCAACAGTTTCATTATATTGCGGCCTTCCGCAAAAGCAACAGAAGATCGCTAGCGTTTTTTTTTTAATTCCGTATAAAAATATACTTATTTACTTTAGAAGTTTCTAGCAATTTTTTTCTACTTGAGCATTATGCATTTTGCTTTCTTCGACAAAGTGACGTGATGTAAGACACCAATCAATCTATGTTAAGTCATATTTCGAATGGCTTTTCAAAACAAAAATTATCATCAGAGCCTCAAACATTTGCAAAAAACAAATTACGCATTTAACGATCATTTTCGATGTTTAATTCAGAAAATCAGGCTGTCACTGTTCACGATCATCGGTTTGCGAGCTCCGCTGCTGTCCCGTGTGATGGTGGGAGGTGCGAGTAGCACGTTGATTTGAAAAGTAGAATACTAACAGTGATAGCTGCAGATTTTGCAATGAACTGGAAGAGAGGAAAACGCTAGAAGACCTTCTATGTTCTTGCCTGCATTAGTTAGAACCCGAATGAAATGCTTAGCAGCTCTACAATATGAGAGGTTAAAATATCTCTCGGGATTAGAACTTCAGGGCTTACTTGGATTCGCAAAAGACTCAGGCTTATTACAAGAAGCCTACTACAAGGACACGTAAGGGTCAAGCCCCATCTGATACCACTAAGGACCAACAGGTATATGTGATAATTGTAGCTGAGAACACTTGCGCACTGAAATTTTCAGCCCTTGTACTAAACTGGTTGTTAACCAAGTTCAGCTACCGAGACCAGTGCAGTCTCCACCGACTTTTTGATCAACGGGATCCCCCAAGCAGCCGGCCAGTATTTGCCTAAACTCTTTGCAAACATTTTTAGAGAAACTCTGCATGAGCACCCGCCTTTCCGCAATCGTATATAGTTTTTATGGGAGGAAAGGCGAAATAGATTTCAGATGGTTAGGCAGGTAAGTAGGTGAAAGGGTTGAAGTGCCGGCCTGGCACTCCTCAAGTAGCACTAAAGCGCCATTATGAGACTTCCAACAGTCAGATATCTACAGCCAGCCAGATCTGTTGATATAATAGAGGAGATCGATTGGATTTAGGTTGGTGCACTGCCCCAGGCTGTCGAAAAAAAGGGGCGCAGTGATCTTAATCGACTAGCTTCCAAACACGGACATTTACAGAGAAAGTGCTCAACAATATTTTTCTCAGAAAGGTTCCCACAGTTGCTGCAATGGGGGGTAAAATTGTAAACCTAGCTTTTCCGCGTGTGTGCCGCTCGTCCAGTGACCGATAAACATAGCTACGAGTGTGGAAATTGAATGGCGAGGAGTCCAAAGGACTTTTTGAGTCCTTCGTATATCATATTGGGGCCAAAGGGCTTTCGAAATGGAGCTCCATCTTTTCTGCGCTTTCCTGTGAAATAATTTGTGCACTTACCCTTTAACAACAGTCAGGGGGATGTCGATGACCGGGTAGGAGGTCTCTGAGGCCAATTCAGTTCCCCTCCTTGCAAGCTCATCAGCATTTTCATTTCCCTCTATGGCTAAGAAGGTTAACGAAAACATCATTAGACAGAGAAAAATCAAGTTCGATAAGAGATGAGACCTCGTTAAACTCATTAAGAGTGCAAGCGATTGCTATTATTTGTTATTTCATGCCCACTTTCGCTGCCTACAGAAAAGTGGTCACGAACAAATACTTTCGGCTACGGCGGTCGCTGGGAGACTACCTAAGCCTTAATCAGCCTTCTTGGTAGTAGTAGACTATTCCCGAGTGCATTGACTTCAACCAAGTTGTGAAGCACAAATAATAAAATAAACTTACATTAAAAAGGTTAATAACTCGCAAAAGAAAAGGATAACAATTCATATCCTCATATTTCTCATCTCACCACCGACCCCTCACTCCCTCTTAGCTAATCACTCAGAACAGTCAGAGGTTCTAAATTAATGGAATAATGGCTTTCTATAATAAGAAAACGGCAAAGTACCATACCGACCAAATGGCACGTATTTGGCTTAATAAAGTTCATTAAAAAACGTTAAAAATGTTTTAAACTTGCCCAAATTCGTTAGCAAACTTCCCACATACAAATATATGCAAATGAAAATGAATTTTAATTGAATTTTTAACTGGATTCTATGAAAATAAAGTCAAACACAAATAAAAACAAATTTATGCGCTCAACTTTTTTCTACCCTCAAGATATTTTCATGCACAATCTGCACATGCAAATGCGCGCACACACATACACGCGCAAATAAATTTGAAAATTCTAATCACAACATGTGAACGGCACGCAATAGTAGGAAAATGTAGACCAGCAAACAAATATTTAGACGAAATGAAGTTATCTGTTCGTGCTTTAATGTACTTGTACGAAATTAAATAGCGAAGAAAGAAGAAGAAGGGAAACAGAAGCAATACCAAATACTTACAATAAATGCTTCACGTCTGCAATTTCGTGCACAATCAGACATCTGTACATCGACTTCGTCTCCATCACATCTATGCATTTGGCTTTCTGTCATGATGTTTAACTTATTTCTTTTGTTTGTCCGTCTGCTGCTGACATTTAAGTTCGCCAACAAAGCGGACTTGCATGCAACAGGCACCGAAGGCCTACAAATCCTATGAGTGATTGCTAAGTTTATTTCTTTTTATTTATTTATTATACATTTTACTTTTTTTGCCTGAAATTGTTTGCAAATATTCTCGCATTGTTTTGCATGTCTTTGACAGCTGTCATGTGTGCCAAGTACATTTGCGAAATCAGTTTTGAGCTGAAAAACAAAGTCGCACGTAGTTAATTCAAATCAGTGGCACGTGAGGAGCGCTTAGCATTCGTTGATGACTTTTATTTTCTTTAAATAAAGCGATTTATTAAGTTTTTTTCTTACGCCATGCAAATTCGGATGTCAACGCCAAATCAAAATATTAAATTTGTAAATTTTTTAGTTAATTGGAATTCAAACGCTTTTAATAAATAAACAGAATAATGAGGAAGTGTGCAATTTGTTAAAAAAAAAACATAAAAAACAGGGCGAAAAAGGAACATTTTTCAAGGTTCTAATCGATGCCCTATAGTAATAAAAGGATCAAATATATATAATCCAGAAATCTGAATAATTGATGTACCTAGATCATGCCGCACATAGCTTAGAGGCAATGGTTGCATTTTTTCGTTAATTCCATTATCTTACAAACTTCAGCTGCTAGCATATCCTGGAGGAAAAGCCGTTGTACTCCATGTTTCCCATTTCTACAAGAAAGCAAAGTTATCATCACTCACGCATTTCGAATTCAATTTGCTTAAAAGTCATTTATTTACCCGCTTTTAGTCCACCAAAAACTTTACTAGAACAGCTACAGCTTGATTACGTCCACCCTGCTTACGCGATATGCACCTGGTCCAAAGTCTTTGTTGCCTTTTTAACAGGTCACCGTCACCACTGCACTCAATGCCACACATTTGCTGGAAACATTGCGAGACTCAAAAACAAATGTAACGGGTGATCAATTGAGCGTTATCGGATTTTGAATTGAAATACAACAACGAAAATTCAAACTGATTGGGCAATCTTCATTATTTTTCTGTAGAACCATTCGTGACATATATTTTTCAAGAATAAACCCTTTCAGCAATCCGTACACACCAATTTTGAATAGCTCGCTGGAGAGTTTCGGTCGGTATCTCGTGAATAACTTTCGTTCTGCTGGCTTCAAATGCCTCAATCGATTCTGGTTTATCCACAAAGCATTTAGACTTTACATACCCCAACAAATAAAAGTCCAAAGGTGCGATATCACACGATCTTGGTGGCCAATCACTGGTCCGAGACGAGGGAAAAATTGCTCACCGTAACGAAGATGCAGATAATCCATTGTTTCACGAGCTGCACGGCAAGTAACACCGTCTCGTTGGAACCAAATAATGTGGAGCTCACGGGCTTCATTTTCCGGCATCCGGCATCAAAAAGTCGTTTGTCATGGCCGATAGCGTTCGCCATTCACTGTTACATTGGCGCTAACCACGACTTTCAAAAACTAAGCGCCGACGATTCGTCCAGACCATAGGATGCACCAAACGATTGTTTTCAATGTACATATGTAATGGCCGTTCTTCAACGGCTTCGAGTTGTTTTTCAACCCAAAAACGGCCATTTTGCTTTTTTATATATGTACACACTAAGTTGCCCTGAGCGCGCGGTGAACACTTTTCATAGAGCCTCGATTTTCGTAATACAATTTTACGATTTGTAAACGTTTTTGAGGTGTAAGACTTCCTATGATGAAATGTCAATGAATACTAAAAACAAGTATGCGTTTAGTTTGACAGTAGTCATGCGTGGAATGTCATAAAAAAGAGGTTGTCTGTAAAGTCGGTTTACTGACGATAGTTTAACGTGACAACGTCATAAGAAAATATTGATGGAATGGTTGCAATTTTCAAAACAAAATTTTAATTTTATTTGTTTGATAGATATTTTGTATGGATATAGAGGAGGAGGTAAATGGAATTGCAGTGGAATAGGTCAAGTTACATTTACACAAACGTGAAAAATGACGAAACATTTATCAAATTCATGAAAGATATCTTCAATTTCGATTGTGCATCAGACGTTAATAAGTCAACAACACTAAGAGGCACCATCATCGATTTGCCTTTTTCAAGACACTTTACACTCGAAACACTCCCTTTCATTTCCTACTTTTTCTATCATCGTCCTATTCTCAACAGAGAAATGGTTCATTACCATGCACACAGGAAGAAGGCATATGGAAATTCAAGTATGTGAATTTATATACAAATGCGCATATATATACATACATATACATACATATATACGCTCACTTAAGTAGGAGAGAGCAAGATGTCGAACGTTGCCGTTCGTTTGCTTTGTTTGCTTTGTCGTTCGTTCCGCGCTTTCGCTTGCAGTTCATTCAAGGTAACGGCAATGAGCAAGGTAACGACAAATGAGCAAGGTAACGACACATTTTTTCGTGCGTGCAGCCGGCTGAATCGAATTATAAGACGTTATCACGTCAAAAACCCCCTTTGGGAAAAGTACCTCCGTTTTGATATTTAGTCAACAAAGCAATATTTTCTTGCTGACTCATTTTTACTTGAATAAATAAATAGGTCATCAAATGTCACTTCTAAGCTGTTAGGGGTAGTCAGAGGCCCGTTTTTTGATGTTTTTCAATAATTTTTTTGCTAGTCAGTTGCTTTACAGTGATCAACGGTTCAAAAAATAGAGTTTAGAGAAAAATGCATTTAAAGTTTTGCTATCGAGCTCTGGAGCGCCCGAGCGCCCTTTGCCAATGGTTGAAGGACTCGAAAAGCGTTTGTCGGATTTATTTCAAATTTTCACATAGTATTTTTAAGAAAATGCAAGAAAAATCAATTTTTTTTTTAAATTGTGAATACCCTTAACCCCTTAAAAGAAACCAACCCGTAGTCAATCCTTTGAAAAAATTTATTTTCAAATATCATGCAAAATTTCATATTTCATATGAAATCAATATGAAAAATGTATATCTCAAGCAACCAGTACCACAAACAACTGCCTTATCACAGATTCACCTCAATGCTTTCATGCTACCCACACCTGACTGCATTTCTCTACATTTGCTTTAGTTATACAAGTTTTAACTGCATGCACGCACAAACATTTTATATGTGTGCATGCGCAACAGCATCAATACCAATGACTTTGCATACAAGAAGAGCCAGTGCACGCTTAAAACAGCAATCACATTTTATTGCACCTGTTTCTAATGGCAAATGTATCTATTCCCAAGTATCTCTCACTTTATAGTTGGCTCATTTGCATTTTTATAAACGGAAATACTTTAAAACTTTTCCAATTTATTTCTGAATATGTGTGCGACTTTGCGCTTATGGAAGAACACCCAATTTGCGTCAGATATACTTGAATCAGCATCACAATCCAACCGCCTGTGTGCATAGATTTTGAATTCAAATGTGAAATGCATTTGCTGAAATGTCGATTTTCAATACATATGCACTTGTATGTGTATGACATAGCGCATTGCAAAAATTTTCTCAATTTCACTATGCTACATGCAGAATATTGGACAGAGAGAAAGCAAATAAAGAGGAAATAAAGCAGGCAAAGTTATTATATGACTCTCAAGAGAAGAGTCAAGCAAATCAGAAGTGTTTACTTACTTGTATTGGTATTTCATGCAACAAGGCTGCATTTCGTATGTGGTGAGATACGGAACAAAATTTTCGAAAAATACATCTACCTGGTTTTTCAACAAGAACTTTTTATTTCAATAGAAAAATCAAAACCTAAAGCATAACCGTTTGGACAATAGATGTTTTGACAAGTGCACAGCAGCTAGGTCGGTGAAATGGTTGAGGTACCAGTCTGGCACTCTCCAAGCAGCACTGAAGCACCATTTTGATACCGTTATGAGAGTTGTTGATGTAATGGAGAAGATTATGGGACTTACGTTGACGCACTCCCACAGGCTGTCGAGCACTGGTCTTAATAGTCTCGCTGCCAAACCCGGTCATTTACAAAGAAAGTGCTCAGCAGTATCCTTCTTTGAAAGGTTCCCACAGTTTCTGTAATGGGGGGTAAACTTGTAAATCTATCTTCTCTGCGTGTGTACCAAACGCCCAATGACCGAATAAATACAGCTAAGAGCTTGGAAATTTAATGACGTGGAGTGCCCAGGACATTTTGGGTCCTGCGTCTATTGTACTGTGGCCGAAAGGTTTGCCAAATTGCGGTATACAGTAGAAAACTTAGCAATTATTACAATGATTCAATTCTGTTCTAAAATCGCATTAAAATAATAAGAAATCGCTGTGAATCTGGCGGATTTGTTAAAGTGATATTTTCGAGATATCTTCGGTCAACATAATCGTCGTGCGAATCAACTTACTCAGTACACGACGTGCCAGCTCATGCACCTGTGTCCGCACCACGGAATCAAGGATATTTCACAAATGTTGAGCCGTAGGCAGTCGGATCTTTAAAAGGTTGCGGATAGGGAAAGGCCGTTAGATACGAAATTTTGCTGCGCTTACAGTTGGGAAGGCTGGAACTTGTACAGTCGTATGCTGAAACTGCAAAGCAATAAGAGCAAAATTGAGGGAGTTATAGTACTTTAATGAAAGATGCTAACCAAGGCAACTTGAAATGAGAGGATGTTTAGCTCAGTTGCATTCGGCGGCTAGGAAGAGAGTAGTTAGGCTCATGCCGTAGGCACGGTAACGGAGGAGCTCCTAGTGAGCCAACGATAGCTTCAACAGACTTTCGGGATATTTACTACCAATACTAAACTCAAATTTTGTGCTTGTAACTATCGCAGAGAATTAATTAATTAATTAATTTGCACAAAACATTGAGATTTGAAAGTTTGCATTGGGTAATGGTGTATCGAGAAATCCATCTGCTTTTGCACCCTGCACATCGGGTGTAGAGGTGCAGAACTCATATACACGTGCATTGACACAAGTTCATCTATAGCAGAAGCCTGACGCCCTATGCTCCCAAAGGGAGATAAAGGAACCGGTGATGAGATGGTGACCAGCGCCTGTTCAGTCGGGTAGTTAATAACTGGAGGCATTCTGCGCATTGCATTACACGGTGCTACAGTGAATCAGAACTTTTGAAGTGACATGATGAGCACTGTAGATCTAGCTGAGAACGACGTGGAACCGTGTTCAAAAAATTTATAACACTCTCAAATTTTTTATTTATCGTTAAAAAACCAATTTTGAATGTTTTCCGACGCTTAAAAAGCTCGTCTGCATTTTATCCGATTTCCAATCTTGAAACAGTTTTGTTGAGGTAAATATTAGTCCTTCTGAAGTATGTTTTCTATTTTTCACTGATTTTAAAACACAAAACTTAAATTGTAGTAAATTTTTCCAATTTTTGCGAGTTTAACAAGATATTGTCAATAATTTTGAAATGAAAGGTTTATTTATTAGTATAAAGTCTTATAGCTGTGTCTATTCCGAACGTAAGAAGCATTTAATTTCAAAAATCGATCAAAATGTGTCGAATAAAACAAAAAAAACTGTAAATTGAAAGTTTTGTTCACTACTTTCATATTTGCAAATGTAATGCGATTCTTCGTTATTATTTGCAAAATACGTGTATATTTACTCATAACGGTGTCCATTCCTAATCTAGCTAGCATTATTTCATCAAAATTGATAAGAAATTTTCCAAGTAGAAATAAAATAAAAACAGAACATTCTCGAGTTGAACAGAGACCGTAGAATAATATTATAACGTTAAAAAAAATAAAAATGTAAAAAGTAGCTCAATTTGCTGACTTACTTCTGCAATTTTCTGACTTACCCGGACGTAGTATTACCTAACTAAGCCTCACCTAATCTAACGTTATCAAAATCAATCCAACCGTACACAATGTGAGACGAATCGAACCCATTGTGCTGATTTTCTGTATTACAAAAGGAAGCCATTTTGAATAGTTTGCAATGCCAACCTATCCAAACTCGACGTAACCTTGAATAAATTATATTATATTGTGTATATTTGCTTAATTTAAATAAGGTTAGGTAAGGTTGGGTTAGGTTAGATTCACTTATGCTGAGTTTTAATAGGTCTTGATTATTCAAGAGTGATGCTTTTTCACACTCATGCTTACCAGCAAATTGCAATTCTGCTGTGTTATGCAAGCTTCGGTTGGTCAGTTTGGATTAGGTAAGCTTGGGTTATAATGAGTTTTGATATGTTAGATGTATTCATAGTTATGTTAATTTATTGCTGTCTTTCAAAATTAGCCACAATGAGCAGTAAAGCGCTATCGGTCATGCGGAATTCTCTCGCAGTCTCGGTTCAGCTGGATTGTTAAAAATGTGGAAAACAACTTTTTTTTTTAATCTTAACTTTTACAGTTCTCAATGTATGAAGATGAAGAGTAGCTTATTTCGAGCACATTTAAATGGAGCTTAAAAATATATATATATTTGTGGTGCCCATTGGATTGTTATTGAAAATTTCTTTTGAACGTCAATCGTTCAATCTTTGAATTATATACATATATACTGTGCATTCATAACGCACATACACTCCCCTTCCCAAGGCCATATTGAAATAAAAAATCGGTTGAAAAATGGGTTAGTTATGTGATGGTAAATCAAAACCACCATAAATCGGTTTTTTAACAATAAATAAAAAATTATCACTTGAAGAGTTCTTTCAATTTTTTTAAATTTATTTTGTAGCACCGTCTTATTGATGGTATGGATATCATTGACATGTCGTTTCGTCGTGGCAGTGCCTCATGTCACCCCGCTACCGAAACAATAAGTTTATAGCAAATCAAATTTCCCAACCGCATAGTTTCTCACTATGAAGTAAATAATAAGGTCCTTCCAGAGGCAATCAATACTTGCCTGTGTTGCGTTGTTTCTAGCTTCCCGAAAGTCGTTTTTGGTGTAAGTATGACACCCAAATAGCGATATTGCGCCAAAAGCCTTACATCTTCGCCACTAACCACCACTTTTCTAACTGCGATATCCGGCCGCCTTTTCTAAAAATCATAATTTACGATTTATTTGGACTAACTTCCATATTCCACGAAAAATAGAGTCTACTTATATATGGAGCTAACTAAATCGATTGCAGCCTTAAAATTTAAAGTTCGTCTCGTGATTAATGACGAATGGCCAATTTGCCAAAAAGTGATTGAACATTTTATGAAAGAATTGACAGTTGTCACCGCACTCGTAGTGGATATTTGTCCGATATCATTTCATAGTTATAATTGTCAGATCTTACTGGTTTTAATGAAATAAAAATTCGAATCAGTTTTATCTTATTTCTTTGTTTTAATTAGCGTGGAAGAACAAAGTGCTTACTGAAACCCCATAACCTGTGACTTTTTTCCAAAAATAGTAAAAGTTTCGTGCTGGGTAGAAAACAGATTCACTCAATGTAGCATTGCCTGAACTGGCTAAATTGCATCTTACGAACAAATGCAAATGTATGGGTCCTAAAAGTAAACAATGAGTCATTTTATGGCGGTGCACAGTGCGGCCGATTCCCAAAAAGCTGGCCAAAAGTCGAAAAAAAAAGTTTCTAGATAGAGTTTTTTTGTCTTTGGGTTGGCTACAGTAATGCCTTGAGTAGTGAAAACCGTTCATAGCAACGTCCTGTACCCTAAGTATCCTCTGTATTTTCAATCGCAACGTGGCCTTCGTTTGAGCATCGTATTACTGTCGATGAATAGTGACAGTTGTACACATTTGAAAGATTTTGTAATGGAGTAAATTGAACAAAACCAAATGGAATCATCTTCGGAAGGTTAGTAAAATACGAGAAATCTTTAGTACATATCAATACCTCGACACAAAATTTTTAGCTGCAGCAATACGTAGATACATTTTTTGCAATTTTTTTATAAAATTTGAGTGTTCAAACTGTATAGTAATACAATGCTGCTTTGAAACCTATTAAAGGTTACTCAAAAAAGTAATGGTTACTGAATAAAACAAGATTCAGCTGCTACCACTTGCTACCTTGGCTTTAATCAGCGACCCCGAAAACATATAAATTAACATGCATCTTGATTATGTTCTAGAATATACGCAATTTCACGTGAGGGGGTGCCCAATAGGAGTGGAAGGGGGTGGATTTTCAAAATTTTAAGATCAAATTCGTAATCAGCGACCCCGACAACCCCCGAGTAAGAAATTTTGAATCAATTACTTAATTTTTTGAGTTTTGGCCAGCTTTTCGGGAATCGGCCGCACTGTGCGGTGGTAGAAGAGGCGAAACCAAAGGCCTCCGCAAAAGCACTTGGCTTAACCTAGCGGATATAACACGCGCCAGTTAAGAGGTTACATACGTCCAGAATTTTCAAAAAACTGATTTTTTTTCGATACTTTGAAAGTATAGTAACTTAAAAATATACCATACTGTGACATTTTCATGCGGAAATTTCCAATATTATAGTTGCTACAGTCCATTAACTAGGTAGAGAGCGGTCCGCGCCCTCCTGTACCTCAAACTTTAAACTCATTTATCTCGGAACTAATTTTTCTGGCACGGTCTGCATGATAACTCATACAGTTTTTGGTATTTTTTTATGAGTTTTGTTTTTTAAATTCGAAAGTGTTTTTTCTATCGTTTGTCGAATCGTCTTTTTGATATTTTTATAACTACAACTTTATTTTACAAGATTTTTTTTTACTTTTTACAGATCCATCAACATTTCAAGGAGAAATGATGCAGACCATGGAGCAACTTTTTCTCATTGTACTTTGGGTCATGTGATTTTTTATATACTAATTTGTGTAAAGAAAAATTAAAATAAATATTTTTATAAAGTTTAAGTATTAATAAACAATACATACAATTTTTTTATATTTATTTCTATTGTTATCCCTTCTAAAAACAGTTTTTCTTTTAGCGCATTTTTGGCCCTGCTGGATGTATGTAACCCCTTAATGTAAGAAAGAAGAAACAACTGGCGCTCCTCGTTAAACTTGGTCCAGAATCATTCAACAATTACTATGTAATTAAAAAAGAAAATATTTACTTACGAAAATTCACAAAATTGCCACCGGCTTAACAAAGAAACGGCCGAGAATGCTTCGCAATGCCAGTTGAACAAAGTGATGAATATTTCTTCATTCTACCAACATCGATGGCTTTCCCACTTTGCGTGTCTGTCGAATTTGTACATACTCATGCGCAGCTGCGTACGATTTACAATCAGAAGTGTGATTTTCAATAGCATACAATTATTTACGAGTATAACCCCACCGTAGCCAGGCACGCTCGCACATCTTTCCCAGGTAAAAGATTTATGACATTGGTTGTTCTATATAAATAAATCACATTTTGATTTTCATGGTTACAATTTCTAGTCACGTTTTATAAATCCAACCCAATTGAAATAGTGAAATTTTCACAAGCAAAATATTTTCAGTAGACATTGGCAGCTAAAGCATTTACAAAAACAAATCGTGCAATATACTCGTATACCTACAATTCTTAGAAAAACAGGCAAATTCGAACAATAGCTACCGGAGCAGAGCAAGTAGAAGAGTAGCGAAATGAGACAACAAAAACTAGTTGTGGGTGCGTGCGCGTGTTTGTGTTTCTGTTTGTGTTTATGAGTTGTAAAATCTATCGCATGCATTTCGTATTACCCCACGCACTTGCGCCTATAAGCATGCTTTGTTGTGACCTTCAAGTGAAGCAAATGTTTAAAGAGTTCCATAGGGTATTGCAGTAGTCAAGCACAAGAGCGCAGAAAATGTGTGAAATTTTAGTCAAGAATGACATGGCAGCTTGTGTAAGCATGAAAAGCGCACGAAGTACCGTGAAATTGGCTATACGTATGTGTGTGTGCGTGCATGCGACCAAGTTCTGTCGTGCATAAACTACGCAATTAACTAAGTGAATGATACTCAACCACTGATGGTAATACTTCACAACGAACATGCTGATTATGTGCTGTTAAACGCAGTAAGCCTCGTAGTATAATAATTATTGGTTTGCGGAATGTGTGACAGCCGAATTGAATTTGCCTTATCACAGGCACAAGAAAGCGAAGTGCAAAGCCAAACAAATGCCTACGAAGATTTACTCAGATTTCCTTGCATGACAAATGCCATTTATTTGGTTGGGCATACGTGTGGGTTTCGTTGTA
>JAYXIM010010303.1:0-24658 GCA_037575425.1 Anastrepha fraterculus
TAATTTAAAACTCACAAAACTAGAATAATTGTAAACTCACACAAAAACTTAACCAAAATGTAATATTGATAATGTTTAATGTTATGAAAACCAAGCTTTAGAAAGAACTACTTAGTGTCATACGATAGGGGCACTCGTAACTAGAAAAGGAGGCCAAAAAAAAATTTTATTTTTCACAGAATTTTCATATATATTTGAATCATTAATTTTTTTATTCTTTCATTTAATTTTTTTTTTTTTTTAGAAAGACCCAGTTCGTTATGTAACCATTATGCGCCATTTCAGCCTTTCGAAAAATTTTGAAAAAATTGTCATAACTTCTCAGAATTTTGAGAAAAAAATTTGAGCCCACAGTTCCATCAAATTTAATGCAATAAAGTGCAAGTCTCAAGTGAGTCGAAACCCACGTAGACTTTTCTCACATAATTGTTCCACTGGTTTGCTGCGTATTTTCCCTATTTAAAAAAAAATGTCGTGCATTTAACACAATGGAGAAAATACGCAACACCATCTAAGGAAAAAATTGTAAAAAATTAATTAGATTTTTTAACGACCTTACGTTTTCAATTTATTGTATTAAAATTCAATAAGCCATTAAACTGCATACCTTAAGATTCCCCAGAAACTCTAGTTAAAAACCGAGAAATTTTTGTATAAAGTTTAACAGCCATTTGAATCAAATTAAACTGCACAGCAACCAAAAACAACAAAAAACAAAAGTGCTGTATGATAATTAGGAAAGAGGAGACCACCAGCCATTTTTTCACTAAAGGTAACAATTTTTTTAAAGTACTATAAAATTTTCCCAATTTGGTCTCAGGTATAATCTCTCGTCAAAATTATTTGAAAAAAACTCGCATAAAATATATATAATAATATCCTTTAATAGCTGTGTGTTTTTGATTTCTGTGATCAGTTTCCTTCAAAAAGATATGGAAGTGGCCTAGAATTTCTAGTACCTTTTTAGGGCTGCTACCTTTAATTGCACGCTGTAATGACCAGGCATATGGACATGCCCTAGGGGCGCATTTATATCTCGAGCCGCTTGATGCAAAGCGAATGCGTGGTATAGCCGCCACTGACCAATGATCGGACACAGCTAGGCGAATTGTTTTTAGCTTCGATGCCCACCATCGACTTTACCGGCTACGCTACCGCTGGCATTACTCTCAGGCGCATTGCACTTACTAAGCCTCCTTATCGTAGCAAGATGACAATCCCTTAGGAGGGGCTATACATATCATTAATATTGTCTTTAAGAACCTACAACAGAGTTTGATAGCGCATATTTTTCAGCATAGAAATCTACACTGGCGGTTCCAAGATGAACTGTGGTGTGGGAGCTGACCTCTATTCGGACTTGAAATTAAGTTCTTAGGATTGATGGAAGCTTAAAATGTTCTACAAAAACATTCACCGTCAAATTTTAGTAGGGATCTTTTCAGGTGAAAACTGTGTGCTATAATAGATAAAAGTTAGTGATGTCTAATTTGTTTCTAATACTACTAAGCTACTACTACCATATCCACTATTTCCTCTAATGTGTTATAATTTAGAAAGTTCAACGAAATTTGAAAAATATAAAAACACTTAACTCCCGTAAAATTCTCCAAAAACGGGTGAAAAAATCTATAATGATTTTACAGCTGTTTTGTAGAAGAAAACAACTGAGTTGTCATAATTTTATCATCAACTTTCATAATTTGAGGGAAAGTTCTCTAATTATTGCTGAGAAAATCTGTGCTCACTCTGCTTCCCTTTTAAGAATTTTGCTCTCGTTTCATAATAATATTTCACCTGCATTTTTATATACTTACACTTTTCCCTATTCATACATTTATTTGTAATATATTATTTTCAATAGAAAATAGAAAAATAGAAAAAAAATCACTTTCTTAAAGCAAATCCAGCGAAATCAAAAAAAGAACCAATGCTAATCAATTTGCATGATTTCCCAATGAAGCGAATTAAGGAAATGGATGTGGATGAGGAAATGTAAATTGATATGAAGATGCATGACTTTGATTGCGGATATATTATTTTAAATTTGAGCAGGAAGGGGTACATATATGTATTCATACATAAATACATATTTTAATAAGGTTGCTACGTGCGTCTTGCGGTAGCAACAGTTTTTCACTCCAGCAGCGGCAATGCGTTCAAAAGCTTTTTCGCAGAATCGCTTTGTTGCGGACGTGCTCTTTACTACACGAGTTTCTAAGTATTGCATGCATGAGCATATATATGATATGTATTTATGACAGCATGGGGATTGTATTTATGTGTACATATATAAGTGTACAGTGGCGCACAGAACTGATCACACAAGCACTCTACATCTCATATATAGTGAAAAATGCGTTTAGATATTTTTTATCATTTTTATTATTAGGTTCTTCTGTTAAGGCTAGAACTAACTTCATAGCCGTGAAACTTCTCCAGCAACATGCATATGGCTAGCAACATTGGTTGTCAGAATGAGAAGAAATGTCAAGCTTACGAACACCGTCCCAGAAGCAATTGAAAGAAAAGTGTTTTTTTAAATAAATTAACACACATTCATATATATTGACACAAAACAATATAGAGAAGATTTACTTACAAGTGGCTAGACGCTTGAGATTCCTTAGCATACCCTTTGGGGATGACTTGAAGAAATTCTCCAGCCCAGATCCCTTTTCTCTCCTCCACTACATCAACAGCACTGGATGGCTGTAGAAGGTTTTCTCTACCCTCAATTTTTCTTTGAACAAGTAGTGGTCCACATTATGGTATCAAAACGGTACGTAAGTGCTACTTGAAGTGGGCCTGGGGTACTCTTGCCATCTTACCTACCTAGCTACCAGGCTGTTTTTAAAGCTTTCCATATATGGAGGGTTTTATACTAGTTACAACCGGCAGTCAGTTATTAATGAGGAGCTTTTTCATGACAGAAACACACGGGGAGGTTTGTCATTGCCTACTGAGATACGACCGCTTTTAGAAAACTTTTTTTCAACGATTTGGTATTCTAAACACCATATAAATTCCATATTCCATCGCCAGTTCGTCATCATCTTTTTCTCAACTGTCCTGCTTTTAAGAAAATTATAATTTTCTAAAATCCTGGCTCTCACTTCTCAGTGTTTTTCAAAATCTAAAATACAGGGTGGCTGATGAATTTTGCTACATTAAGAAACTCAAATAACTTTTTTTTAGTGTATGGAATTCATTTATTTTTTTTTTAAGTTGAAGGTCATTAAATTTTATTAAATGTAGCTTAACTAGTTTTAAAAATAATTGAATTTAAATGCCTCCCATGCTCGTTGACACAAGTGCGGCATCTTAGTAAAAAGTTGTTCATTGCTGCTTTGAGAGTTGCGACAGGAATAGCCGCAATTGTTGCCCGAATGGATTGTTTTAGTTCATCCAAATTTGTTGGCTTTGTTTTATAAACTTCTTGTTTACATAAACCCCACAAGAAAAAGTCAGTTGCAGTAAGGTCAGGCGACCTGGGGGCCAACGAAATTCGGAGTTTCTTGAAATCAGTTTATTGGGAAATTTTCGTCGCAACTCTGTCATAACAGTCTGGGCTATGTGAGACGTTGCCCCATCTTGTTGAAACCACACAGAGTTGAAAGGAATTCTCTTTCGGTGTAGTTCTGGATAGAAAAATTCTTTCAGCATTTTCAAATAACGGTCTCCAGTAACCGTAACGGTGTGACCATTTTCTTCAAAAAAATAAGGCCCGACAATACAGCGTGAAGAAACCGCACACCACACTGTCACGCGAAAAGGATGCAATTCCGTCTCGTGGAGTATCTGTGGGTTAGAAGTACTCCATATTCGACAATTTTGTTTGTTCACATTGCCGTTTAAATCGAAATGGGCCTCATCAGACATGAAAAGGCAGTTTAACATGTTTTGGTCTTCTTCCACCATTTGCAGGATTTTCTGGCAAAATTCCAAGCGAATCGGCAAGTCTGCTGCATTCAGTTTGTTAACCATTTGAATTTTGTAGGGAAATAAGTCTAAATCTTTGTGCATTATTGTTTGCAAAGACTGCCGGCTGACACCAAGTTGAGCAGATAAGCTTCTTGTTTGGATTGCTTTGTATAGCTGCAGCTACAGCAGCGATCGTTTCCTCCGTCCGAACTGGTGGGTTTCGATGATAAGGCCTTCTTGCGACTGTACCTTGCTCAGCAAAATTATTCACCAGTCTCATTATGGTCCATCTGCTCGGGGGATCGCCGCCAAACATCCGCCTGTACTCTCTCTGTACCAAAACTACGGACTCCAGTGCGTGATAGCGGCGGACTATCCAAATTCTTGTTTGCGTGTCCCAGTTATCCATTTTAATAAATTTTAAAGATCAATCTGCAAATTAAAACAAAAATGGAACAGATAACTTAAAAAGAAAAAAAGCTATTCAATTTGTTTTTGGTAGCGGCTTTCATCAGCCACCCTGTATAAGGAGTGGAGGATGGCTGTAGCAGCTGCCATTAAATTGCCTTCACAATTTCACTTATTTCTTTTCTGATCTAAAATACTTCAGTATGGTATATTAGTTCTTGAGATTATGGGCGTATGTATTTAATTTTTTTGTTATTCACTATTATCTTCCAATATCATTGCCACTGAATCTTCATTTAACCTTTGAACTCTCACACACGGCCAAGCATTCATAAATACTCGTATCTCTATACACAAAAGTTCAATGCACCGCAATGAAATGAGCGTTTAACCA
Organism: Anastrepha fraterculus; assembly: GCA_037575425.1. NCBI lineage: Eukaryota > Metazoa > Arthropoda > Insecta > Diptera > Tephritidae > Anastrepha > Anastrepha fraterculus. The sequence continues at coordinate 4,727 of JAYXIM010010303.1, forward strand.
CCCGTGCTCATATAATAATACCTACGCACACTAACAGTCAACCTACAGCCTTCCATAAAGACCTCACATAATAATATAGACATACGTACATATGTCTGTAATGAGTTCGAACTGAAAGGACAAGAATTCCCTTTCAAGTGCTCTCAAGCCGCATGTTAAGGGGCATGTAGAAGCAGAGTGTAAAAGGAAGAGAAAGCATAAAGTGTAAACATATGAAAATATTATTTTTTATTAAATAAACTTTACGATTGCTGAATGGCAACTACATACAAAATTATCATTTACAGCGCAAAAGCAACGTACACTTATCACACACTCATCACTAGTCGGCCACCAGCAAATAAATAATTTGAAAGTTATTAAAAAAGTATATATATTTGTGGAGTATAAAAATGTAGTAAGTCTAGACTTAATTTCCGTGACTTAACTTGACTTGTCAGCAGAAATTGGCGACTATTTTTCAAAGCGTCAACTTTTTTTGCTTTTATTTATTTAATAATTTTTGCTTTAGCTGTTTAATAGTTGACAGTTGGAGAGGTTACTTAAAAAAAAAACTCGTCTAGGAAATTCCATGCAATAAGATTTTCATAAATTTTTTGGCCTGCCTGAGTGTTTTGTATGGGCCTTAACTTCCACATCATCCCTTTATCAGCAAGAAAACTAAGTTTTATATTTTTTTATTTTTATGTCAATAATGTAAATGAACGCAGTAAGAAAGTGTTCTATACGATGCCCAACGGTAGTAGCAGAGGAAGAGTGACCTTCTCTATGTTGGAAGGACCAAGTGGACCAAGGACTTGGCTTCATTTGGTATTTCCAATTGGCGCCGGGAGCTCAATCAAAATCGCTTAAGTAATTCCTGCACCAATGAAGAAGAAAAATGTGACTGCAGAAATAGAATTCTACTTAACAAAAAAATTCGTTTTGCTGATCATCAAAAAACAAAAATTTCAAAACAATTTTTGGTTTTGTTTTTATAAAATACAGGGTAGGCCATTTAAAGCGGGCCCATCTGGAAACCCTATAACTTTTGACAGGAACGTCAGATCGACTAATGACATAGCGCGTTGGAAGCGTCAGTCCAAGACAATTTTTACCATGGAGCAGTACACTCCAAAAGAACGCGCTGAAATAATTCAGCTTTACATCCAAAATAACTTCTCAATTGTGAAAACTCAACGTGCGTTTAAAAAAAAATAAAGTTAAAAGTGCGCCATCCAAAAGCACTTTACAGCGTTTATACGCAAAATTTATTAACCACGGTAGTCTCAGCAATACCAGCCACGCATCCAGACAACGTACACGACGTTCTGCTGAAAATATCGAGGCTGTACGAGCCAGTGTTGAGGAGGCTCCGCGAACATCGAGTTATCGTCGTTCTCAGGAATTAGGCATCGCCAGGACAACACTCAGGCGCATAATTCGATTTGAAAATGACGGGGCTACATGCCACACTTCACGCGCTACAATCGATTTTTTGAAGCCATTGTTCCCTGGAAGGTTGATTTCGAAAAATGGTGATTTTCCGTGGCCACCGAGATCACCAGATTTGACGCCACCGGACTTTTATTTGTGGGGTTATCTGAAATCCAAGGTATACATCAACAAGCCAAGGACTCTAACTCAACTTAAAAACAATATCCGACGCGAAATCGCCGCCATACCGGCCGAAATATTGGCCAAAACGATGGAAAACGCCGAAAAAAGGACACATTTGGCCATCAAGGCCAGAGGCAAACATTTGAAGGATATCATTTTCAAAAACTAGCTGGAACAAATCTCCTTGAATCAAAATAAATGATTTTTCATATCAACACAAAAAAAAATGTTTTTTTCAATGTTTTTTTTCAGAAACAAATGGGTCCGCTTTAAATGGCCTACCCTGTATGTCCACAACAATTTTTTTGGATTCTTGGATTAATAAAAAATGTTATTAAAAGCTTTTCGTTTGTTTAGTGGCTGCAATCTTAACAAATATATTAATCGAGGGTACATTGGGTCGCAGAAAAGGCAGTTAAGAGGGAAAAGAAGGATAAGGTTCGGATTGAAGTGGGTCACTTTGTATGCAAGTTTTGTAGTCTTAAATTGTTGAAATTTAAATATTTTAATAATTTAAAATTTCAATTTAATTTATAAACCCATCTTGTGAAAAGCTTCTGCAGCCAGAGGAGCAGTCGTAGATTTTCCATCGCAAAAAGAAAACGTCAACACTGTGGCCAAAACTATCCTTAGAATTAAGTGGCCAAAAAACACAAAACCAATAAAAAAATGTACAATATATTTTTATATTTTCCTTTAGCTTTTTGTGGATCATAAGGTGTACAATGTAACTGAGCATATTTTCTTAAACTAATAAAATGAAATTTATTTCGATATTTGGTTTTATAACAAAGACATAAAGTTCTTAAAGTTATTAAATTGAATTGGTTTAAATTTTATTTATTGTAGTTTTTGATCACCAATTGCCATAATTCTTCTTTCTCTATTTCGTTGGCCACCCCCGGTTTGAATTGATTTTGTGGATCCGAATAAGCTGATCAATGAATTCCCACTTCACGATTTAAACGTATGCAAAGTATCAAATGAAACTACTTATCGTAAATTTTAAGCAGCTTACCAATCAGCCTCCAGGTTTAAGTGGGCCCTGAAGTGCCACTCCTGTGTAGTTTTTCTTACTCTGTTTTTTTTTCTCAATATGACCATGGGTGAATTTGGATCCTTTGTCCAAGCAGGCTCCTCGTGTGGCATCCAGACCTCACTTCAGCAGAATATTTATGAAAATTTCGTAATTGAATTTTTGTGTAAGTCTGAGGTAACTAAAAAATCGCATTGATTTTTCAAAAAACTTGTATCTTTATTTTAGAGAGTCTTGTGCATTTTCTCCATATAACAAACTCCTTGAAGCATTCGTCATGTAGAAACAAATACAAAAAAACATTTAAGACTCAAACACTTCACACTGACACAACGTCGCACTAAAATTCAATGCACTATACAACAGCATATCCAGAATTTTTCTAAAACAACTGAACAACTGAAAAGTTTGAAATTTTAATGAGAATTTGTTGGTTTTTTTATTCTTATATAAACTTTGAAACTTTTAGATACATGGGGTTCGTTGTAGTGCGAACAATATTTTTATAAAAAAAAAATAAATACAATTAAATAAAAGATAAATAAAAAGTCAAAACTTTGCAATAAGTAACGCTGCTCCTATTGCGCACGCAGGTGATTAACTTTTCTGCTAAAATTTATTTTTGTTACAAACAAAAATAAAGCCAATTTTGAGTTCTGGCGGTTTGATATTATAACTACTATGCTTAACTGTACATCATTTTGTGGCCGCGAAAACCCCCACCTTCGTGCGCTACCATCTTATGGTTTTATTATTGCCGCCACTTTTATTAATATTGTTATTTGCAATTATTTTCGCTATAACTTTTTTCTAGCATTTGAGCATTTTTTTTTCGTCCAGCCACAATATGATGGTAGTTTTGTTTTTGTTGTCGTTTACAAGCAAAATCATTGCTCTAATGGCTTTTATTTGATTGTGTACATTTTGCAAAGCATTTCGGGCAAAATGCCAACATAGCAACAATAAGCACAACAACAATAGGAGCTAGTAGAAAAAGCAACCTTTCGCGCTGTTGTGAAACTTTCATTTCTTTTCATGCCATTGAATCTTAAAGTCCTTTGAGTGGGGGTGACTGCTTGGTACAGCGGGCATCTCCTTTGTCGGTCGAAATCTGTTGTTAGTTAAGTTACCCTGCAGAGAAATTTTGAAGTAGTGGAAGATTATTTGTTTGGAATTAAAACCAATTCAGTACTAAAAGAACGGCTGGTTTAATGGTTAGTTAAGCTTCAACTAAAAACATGTTAATAAATATATAATAAATAATATTAAGGTTTGTTTGAGTTTAAAAAAAATGTAAACGAAATGAATTTAAGAAACAAGCGAAAACTTAAAAGAAATATTTTTTAAGTATTAAAAAAATTTTAAACTTAAAAAAATGTGTTACAAACAAATTTTATTCTAAAATTGATAGTTTATTCGATTTTAAAAAGTTTAAAATTTAAAATTTATTAAAATAAGTAAGCATGACTTTATTGATTAATTTTTAATATGTTTAAAATTTTTTTAAGTTTCTGCTTGATTTTTAAAACTCAATTCTTTTTGTTTTAATTTGAAATTTTTTTTAACAATTTTTTTTTTAAAAACTTTAAGTAAATTTTAAACTTTTTAAACTCTAATAAACTAAAAATTGAAATTTTTTAGAATAGATGTTTTTAAGTTTAAAATGTATTTAACCTTTTTTTAAGTATGTGCTTAATTCTTAAATTCATTTCTTTGATAATTTTGAGAAAACTAAAAAACAATGTTTTTTTATAAATTTGAAACTTTTGTTAATAAATTTTTTTAATAAACTTTAAGTGAATTTTAAACTTTTTAAGCTCTAATAAACTATAAAAAAACTTTTGTGTTAAAGATTTTTAGTTTAAAATGTATTTAAGTTTGTGCTCAAAATTTAAATGAATTTCTTTGATATTTTTTAGAAAACCAAAAAATTTTTTTTAATAAATTTGAAATTGTTTTAAATGTATTTTTCTTTATAAACTTTAAGTAAATTTTAAACTTTTTAAAATCTAATAAGCTTTCAATTAAACAATTTTCTTTTTTTTTTGTAATACATTTTTTAAGTTCAAATTTTTGTTTTTAATTTTTAATATGTTTTAAGTTTTCGCTTAATTCTTAAATTCATTTCATACATATTTTTTCTAAAACTGAAACGAACATGTAAGAAAAGCTGTTTTGAAGAAGAGCAGTTTTTCGGGTGAGGCGTTGGACAAGCCATTTTTTCCCTAGTTCGATTATATGGTTCCATCTTCTTGTTCCTTATATGACATTAGAATAAATTAACCTCATCTGCTTTCTCTTGTTATGTTTTTATGCAAACATTAACCTTAGTAATGAACTCAAAATAAGAAAAAAGGCAAATCTTAACAGTCAATAGGAAAAAAGGCAAATCTAAAGCAAATCAAAATAATAAAAATAAATAACGAAAAAAAAAGTTAAAAACAAAGATATTTCTGAGTGACTTTCTTTTATGCTATGCTTCCATTGAGCATCTTCTGCATCGACATAATTAAAAATCTATATAGTTCCCGAAATATTAGGATTAACAATTCCAAAAAACTCACTCTTCATCAAGGAGTAAATTTTTTTTAATTTAAGAAGCTAACCAGCTGACGTATAAATTGTTTTTACTCCAGCAATGGATCTAATTTTCCAGTTTGCAAGACCATTTTTCATATGTCCTTTTATCGGTAAATATTCTTAAAACACCAGAATTATTCTCTGGTCATGTTAAACTGAAGAAGAATAATTATTTGTAGTCAATTGGATTTGAGTTGGCTGGAAGATTTGTAACAATGCCTCCACCATCCAGAAATGAAGTCCATTGCACTGAGGGTCTAAAAAGGAAGACAATAGGTATGAATAGGAGAAGTGCGAAGTGAAAGGAAATATTGCGCGCTTAACTTCTTTTCAAACTTCCCTGACACCTTTATCAATACATCTGACCCAAAAATCTCGTACTTCATTTTTTCTCACCATTTCATTGCTATGTAGATATTGAGGCTGCATCCAGGATCCATGTGCCTTTTTGTGTTTTGTATATGAGACCCGTGGTTCAATTACCAATTGCTACAATCGGCGCCATCTCCTCACAATTTTTCTGCTACTCTGAGTATTCCCAAAATCCAGCAACACCCAGTGTGTACAAAAATCCATATCTTTTTCCCATGTGGCATTCAGCACCAATTCCTTCTTCGCTCTTGAAGCCGATTGTAAATTTTGTTTGCAATATTTCCTAAATGTTACTGGATCTTTAAATTTTTTTTCTAGAAGGCTGACTGTATATCCTCAAAAAACCAACACACAAAAAACAAACAATAAAAAAAAAAACTAAAAATGTATATCACAAGTCATATGGGACAAGTAGTAATGGATATTTTGCTTTCACTTCTCTTCAAATAACGCCCTAACTCCCTAACCCCAGAAGACCGGCCATCGTACTATAGTCCAACCAAATTCAAGAAGTTCATTCTTTGCATTCAGAATTTAAAAAAAAGTTTATTGTTTTTTTATTTGAATCGAATCTACGTTCTATTGAATCATAATCCAATACTCTGAACCACTAACTACACAAAAAGTGCAAAAACACGGTTTGGTTTCTCTTAAATAAAGAAAAAAGAACGCACGCGTAATAGATTTGGTTCTGAATTCACCAGAAGTGGACCAGTGTAGTACTAGTGCATTTCTAAGTAGTATTATCCCTCTGTGGGTGGCTCTATGGATATTGCAATATTTGCAAATTCACTAAAAGTGGACTACTAGTATTCTTAGCAGGTTGCTCAATTTTTGAGTTTGTGTGTGTGTATACTAGTAACAGTTCCAAATTCACCAGATGTCATCCAGTGCTGTACTAGCGCGTTTCCATGCAGGCTGCTCTTTCTTTCAGTGTGTACGTGTGCCTCAGTGTGTGCTGGTTACTCAGCTACCACAATTTTTGCATTTTCTTTATGTTATTGTATTTAACGTTTCTTTTATAACTTTTAATTTTGGTTGGTTTCATCCCCAAATGATTTTCCACTTGAGCAACGCAAAGCAAAATTGAACATTTAAACACCAATTCACTCGAATGAACGCCAAACTTTTCTGGCCAGCCGCTGCTTGCTTTCGACCTTTCTGCGTGCATTTGTTATATACAAACGTATTTTATATTTCTGCTTTTGCCTATCTATTATCTTCTTCTTTTTCTTCTTTTAGTACTTCATAACTAATCGACATCCATCACTGATTTAATTCTCCTCAGCTGCTACTACAAAAAAAAATAATCATATTGATTTTCGACTGCTTTCCATTTCGATGGTTGTTAGTGTGTCAACGCCTTGGCTTCCGAGTCGAATCAAGCACACTACCTTTTCATTTGGCCAGTATCAGCTCGTTTTACCAGCTAAAAAGTCTGCAAAATTAATTTGGTGCCCTTTTATTACGAGTAGTATTTGCTTGATTTGCGATTCAAGTATCTCACCAAATGAGTTGTGTTTTCTTTTGCTCCCTCTTTCAAACGAAAGTTTCCATTGCAAGAAAATATATGTATGCTTAGCGTCATAAATACAGTGGCGCAATTTGGGAGAAATGTTTTTGAAAAATACATATATGGAATATAAGGATATGGTCGATTCAATTCGAGATTATAGCTTTCAGTGGGACCCTAAAAATAATTTTTCTAAATCTAATTTCTAAATCTATGTGCATGTATATGCTAATATGAATTAGCTCATTGAGATGAGATGAACATTACTTATACCCACGGCTTGTTCCAACTCGGCGCGCTATTTAGTTGAGATAGCTTTATGAGTCCAAGGATGATATTAGAATTTTTGCTTAACTTTCTTCCTGCCCCTATAACTTTGATTCCATACATATTTTTCAATATATAATAGTACAGAGTTAAATGAAAAGAGAAAAAGAAATCGATTTCTTGAAATATATGAAGCAGAACTGCTTACTACCTCTCCTCGTAGCCTTACTTTTTATGATGAGAACTGCCTACTGCTAACTATCTTTTAAGCTAGTAGCATCAACTTTTTTGCATAAAAATTTCATTTTAGATTAACAGCATGGAATATGGAAGAAGTCACGTGATAGTGATTAATACTAAAACTCAATTAAAGTTGACCAACTGAATTACCAAATAATTCAAAATATGTTTAAATAGGGCAATAGTAAAAAATTGTTAATACTTTAAAAAACATTCAGCAAATATATATTCTTCCTCTAATATATACCTCTTCCTTATTTTCTATACATATTGATTGATTATTTCAGATAATGCAGCCCACTATGCGTAATTGATACGTTGGCTATGCGAAATTCATTTCATGGACAGCACAAATTTTAGCTTAAATTAATGACGGTTAGCTACAAAATTTTCACTGATATTAAAGCGATGTAAGTCTTGCTAGGATGTGGAAAAAGCTACTCAATTTGAAATACAAACTTTATTATGGAGTAATTTACTTAAAATTGCAACAATTTCTCCGGATGGTAGGCAACTACTTTGAAAATAATAATATGAGTACAAGCAACCCAAGCATATTCGCTTTCAGTATAAAAAATGTTTTTACATCATTTTAAATTTTCGTACTTTCTCTAAAGCAAAGAATTGAATAACTTTTATCTTGAATCTTAATATTTGCCTTGTTGTCATATTTATTAAATATAAATGTCGTGAAAGCAAACACATCATTTATCTATGCACGTCCCCATACGAATATGTGTTTGTATTTACACACATACATATGTATTTACACATTCACATGTTGCACACAATTCAACAGCCATTTCCGCTAGCAGTCAATTTCCGTTGCAGTGCGTGTGTTACGAGAATAAATAAGCGTGCATTTTATCATACTTGCTTCAGTGAACAACTGTAACTTTACTCAACCCACATGCGGGTGCTACGTGGCGTATACGTAGCCGCAAGTGAGAGTATGGAACTGTAAGGCAGTAAAGCATACACAAGCAAGCCATTAGTGACCGACGTTGGTGCTATTATAGTATTACAGGTAAATAAAAAAGTTGTGAATAAATGTGCAGCTGAAATTAATTGATATACTTTGTATTTTTCATTTTATTTTCCTAACTTTAATGCTAGCTCGAAATTTTATGCAAGAAAATAATTCAAACAAATTAAAATTAATTTAAAAAAATAAATAATACGCAAAAATATGGATACCAGAAAGTAAAGAGTTTTGTGATGTTTTCATGCAGATGATTTACTGAATAATCTTTAAACGTCTGGTGGTACCGTCAAGAACTAAACTCATTTATGGAGAACAATTTGGTTGTTATATCGGCTTTATAAGGTAAGGTAATACGCGATTACTGGTTTCAAAAGCTTCTTAGTGGTATATATCATACATTACGCTAATATGCGATTTTTAAATTAAATTTTGTTTAATACTTTCCACACATATGCATTTTTGTGCCAATCAATAATCGTTCCTGTGTATTCGCTCCATCTTCAACATGAGCGCAGGCGTTCTCACACTGAAGGAAATGCTTGTTACGGTGGTTACTACTTTCCCTGAAGACATTAGAAGCTCTTTGTGTTATAATTTGTTTGGACTCAGGTGCCTACTTTCGATCTAAATAGGATGAAACCACTTTTTCTCTCTAATAAATGTAGAAATATTGTGAATGGTAGCTGATTCTAAGCCTGCTAGATATCCAAAGAAGCATGAGTATAGATAGGGTTTTAGCATTCAGATAAAATCGCCGCAGTGACTAGTTTCTGAAGTTGTATAAAAGAAGTCATTAGAGACGAAGTGCCGTACTATTTCCGAGTGATACCTTTATGTGGTGACCGTGGTGATGAAATCTATTGTAACCTAGGAAGGTAAGTTGGATTGAAGAGTTTTGCTGGGGTATAACTTTGTCCTTTATTTCTTAATATTGTAGTCATTCTTCCTGCAGATGTAGGCTCAAATGTACTAACTACAATTATTAATTCTTAATATAAAACATCACGCCGAGTTGATTCCACTCAATACAGATCATACATTTGGTGTCATGAGTATTTGATTTCAAAGTTGATTTGGAAGCATTTCAGGGCTTCTTCCCGAATTTTCTTTGCTCTCTGGTGTATACTTTTTTTGTTGATAGGTAGAATGCGATATAGAAACCCTTCTATTCAATTTTTTTTCATGAGGCAACTGCTACAAAGCCAAAAATTAGCTTTTAACCTCCCTTTTTTCAACACATTTGGCACGAATTGTCTTTTTTAATAATTTCCATGGGTTCGACACATTTTGAAATGCATTGCATTTGTAGAGTCACTCTGAATGGTTGCGCTTAATTTTTTTTTTATTTTGTGTTCCACACGACTCTTCATCAAGTATTTCTCCAGTTCTGCATCTTCCATAATTTCCTGTCGTCTCTTAATATGACATCTTCAATATCGAATTCTCCACATTTGAAGCGGTTGTACTCTCCCACCATATTGCCTTCTACTAACTACAGCATCAGGCATACGGTGCATTCAATAGAGAGCATTTGATGAATCCAGTTTTATTCGAATGGAAGGAGGAAATTAGAAATTCCCGCAAATGGTGAGAGTAGGCACAAAACCAAATATATTTGACCCAGAGTAAATATATAGAAAAAACACACATACACAAATGCGCTCTTGTGGGTATATACACAGATCTTCTTCTTCTTAATTGGCGCTATAACCGCTTACGCGATTTTGGCCGAGTTTAGCAAAGCGCGCCAGTCGTTTCTTTCTCGTGCTAACCGGCGCCAGTTGGACACACCAAGTGAAGCCAAGTCCTTCTCCACCTGATCTTTCCAACGCAGAGGAGGCCGCCCTCTTCCTCTGCTACAGTGTGATATACACAGATATTCTTATTTAATGTGTAGTGATTTATAAATTGATATTTCTACAATATTTAGTATATTTAACAAACAAAAGTTCAGCTTAGTTAATATTTAACAATAGTTCGTCTTAAGCGCTTTTGGCCGAGTTTAACAAAGCGCGCCAGTCGTTTCTTTCTCGTGCTAACCAGCGCCAGTTGGACACACCAAGTGAAGCCCTGTCCTTCTTCACCTGATCTGTCTAATGCAGAAGGGATCTCGCTCTTCCTCCACTACCACCAGTTGATAACACATCAAATATTTTCAGCGCCGGAGCGTCAGACGATATGACCCAGCCAACGGAGACGTTGGATATTTATTTTTGTTTAGTTTCTTATTTTTAATTTATTTTCTTTTCTGCACTATGTCTATGTCATCATAAAGCTCATACAGCTCATTGTTCCATCGCCTACAATACTTGCCGTCACTAACATGCAAAGGTCCAAAAATATCCCACAAAATCTTTTTCTCAAACGCGCCAAGAGACGCAAGAAAACGTACTTCAAAGAGTTTTTAAAAACATCTTTCGAAAAAGTAAAAACAAAAAATGTGACGCACAGTATTCCAGATCAAGTTAAGTTCGTTTAGAGCTCGAGCGTTAAGAGAATAATCAGTTTTGCAGCTGCCCCCATAGAGTATCAGGACACTACTAGGTTTTCGTTAGAAATAAAAATCATTTTCTCTAGAGCATCAGCGCAATGTAAACAAATTTTTAAATTTTTAAATTTAATGTAAAAGAAAGGTCTAGCTTCTTGTGCTTCTGATCTATGCGATGGCAAAGGTTCCGAAAAAATAAGGATACGTAGTGCAAACTTCTTGAATTTTTTTCTTAAAGCATTCGTTTCGGCTAACTAAAGAAGTATATAATATTTTAATCTCTTAATAATTTTGGATAAAAAATATTAAATAAATATTTAAAAAATATTATATATCAAAAAAATGCTAACAAAAAAATTGTATAAATAAATCTTAAATTAAAAATATTTTAAAAATCTTTAAAAAAAAATACTTACAAAAAAATTTTTTTAAATACTCAAAGTAAATTATAAGATGAATGGATTAAAATCAAATTTTTTTAAACGGGGAAACCATCGATATAAAATTCACCTTAATAAGCACAATTCTGCTGGTTTGGGTTCCAGTCCAGTGCTATTCTTGTATGATAATACACTAAAAACCCTCTAGGGAGCAGAGGTCGAGGTCGACCAAAAACACTTGGAGAAGGTCGATGTTGCGCGAACTACCAGATGGCATGATGCAAAAACAATAGCACAGAACCCTGTACGATGGAAGAGTCTTGTCGAGGCCCTATGCTCCCGAGAAGAGTGAACAAGGGAAACAAGCACGTTTCTGAATGACTTTAAGCTTAAGCCTATGCCCACTTTTCATAAGTACCAACTTTATGCACTTCTTACAGTTACTCTTATAGGATCGCTATTCTACCCTATGCTCTTATTTGACAAGTTAATACCCGGAAACTCACTGAGAAAATCAAATCAGCATTTCTTATTATACTTCCATCTGTGTAGCTGAAATAGCTTAAATCGTAATGAAAAGAACAATTCTAATAAAATGCTCTAAAAATCTCTTTGTGGCTGCAATTAAATTTGATTCACATTAAAAATTCGTTTGCACGAAATTCAAAGCGAGAAGAATAGAAAAAAGTATATAGAAAAAATCCATGCAATTGATAGTCTCTTTCCACTGACACTACCACTGCAACTGCACAGTTTTTGCTCACACAGTTTTTGCTCACACAGTTTTCGCTCACTTACTTCTATAGCCAATTTTGGCGCTTAAATATATTTGCTCCAATAGTTCTACTATTTTGCAATTTCCACGACAAATCCATAGAGTGGCAACGCACTGACAAACAAAGAGAGCATTTTGTAGTACGAAACGTATAACCCAGTTCCTGTTTCTATCATACTTGTATTTGCTTTGTATTTGTATTTCTATGTTTTTGTATTTTTTTGCAGTTCTTCTATTTATCTATTATGCAGTACGCGCAGTGACTTTTCCATGCAGTTGCATTTGTGAAAAATGAAAATACAAACAAAAAGTGTTTTTCGTCGGAAAAATCATCATAACGAAATGGTGCATAAAACACACTCGAGTGTGAAGTGTATTTGCAAAACAATGTTTACAATTTTTTTTGTGTTTTTTTTTTTGCTAAATCAAATATATTAGGTACACAGTTCGTATGAATATACAGTGCGTCTAATAACTGCAGCTCAAGGACTTATTGAAAAGTTTGCACAATTTATTTGTTTCGCATTTCATAATTTTTGTATGCAAATATAGTTTATTAAAGTCATCTTTATTTCAATTTTCCCTAACTCGACTACTTTGGGCAAAATAAAACATCTTTGTTTGTTTTTCTCTGATTTGTTTGAAGGTTGAACACAGTATGTAGTTAAGTGTTATGCTTTAGAAGAAACCAAAAAACCAAACATTTTTAAAATAAATCCGTAAAATTCGTTTAAATTTGCTGTGCATCATGTTCCCTCAACTAATCTACTTCGGTTAATACTATATGGCTTACATTTCTCTTTTTTTTCTCTTTTTGAATAAGTCAGCAATCACGGTTGGTCTTGTCGGTACAAGCGTTTGGATGGCCTCTACAGATGTAAAACATTTTCCTTTCATGGCCAAATGCAATTTTCCGAATAGGTAGAAGTCACAGAGAGCCATATCAATCGAATACGGTGGGTAATTTATGGTTAAAATGCGATTTCTAGTCAAAAAATCAGTCACAATAGTGGATCTATGATATAGTGCATTATCATGCAATAAGCGCCAGCTTCCTCCTTCGCGATATTCAGGGCAATTTCGTCGAATGCGATGCAACAAACGCTTGAAAACGTCAAGATAGAAAAATGCATTGACGGTGTGGCGCGTTGCCACGAACTCTTTGTAGACAATTCCCTTGGAATCGTAAAAACAAATGAGCACCCACTTGATTTTTGACTTCTCCAAACGCGATTTTTGGGGTGGTGGCTCGTCTGACGTCTTCCATTCGGCACTTTGCCACTTAGTTTCAGGTTTATGTTGGCAACACCACGTTTCTTCATCAGTTACAATATTGTAAAGGAAATTCTCGTCTTTTCTCGCCTCGTCTTTCGAATGTTGAACTCTGAGTAATTTTCGGTCCTCACTTTACTTGTGTACAATGAAACGGGCGCAGACCTTTCGTAAGCCCAAATGATCAGTTAAAATGCGATAAATCGATGTTTTGGGGATATTCAACTCCAACTTCATGAATGTCAACGATGATTTCGGTTCATTTTTGATAAATTTACAAACAATTTCAATGGAGTTTTCGGTGGTTACTGATTTTGGGCGGCCCGTATGTTCATTGTCATTTATGTCCTCATAACCATCTCTGAAACGTGAATGAATTCTGACACGAGATAGAAAATCATCGCCATAAACTTTTTTCATCAACTCAAATGTTTCGGCAAACGTTTGACCAATTTTAAAACAAAATTTGATATTACTCTTGGCTCCAAACTCATTTTCGTACCGATGGCACAAACATACTGACACTTTAGACGCAATAACTTCGCTTCCACTGAACCGAATGTCACCAAGCTTTCACTGGAAGTCAGCTAGGGATGTAGCTTCTAACGAACTAACTCGTTAAAAAGATGGAGCCATCAAAAACATTTTTATGACGCCAGTCTTGTCTATTTTGAACTTACCTTGTACTCGTATAATTGACTGGAAAAATAAAAGTCAGATTCTAACTTATATAAGACACAAGCAAGGCATATCCAACTTTACTTTTTATTTTCTGCCCAAAAATTAAATTATATTAAATTCGTATTAATTTTAGTGTTAAAATAAAAACATTGAATAAAATTCGAAATTATAATGATTTTTTTCCTCTTGGTATACAAATAAATCAATTTTCAGTAGAATTGACGACAGTGTCAAAACTACTTGAATCACTTCACATGGAATCGCTCAATATAAAATTATTCAACTCGGGTAAACTTTTCGTTTTTCTTGGCATAGTCTTCTTTTAGACTTATACACTTCGTCCAACGCTGTTCTCGTTTGTGGACTCCATCCGAATAATAGGATTTATCCAAGTGTGAAAATGAGCCGTTCGTTTCTGGAATCACCTCCTAGTCTGAATAGAATCTTTTGCCCGCCAGCCACTTTTTCAGATTGAAGAACAAATAGTACTCCGAGGGATTCGAGGGAGCCAGTTCTAGAGAATAGGGGAGATGCGAAACAAGTTGGAGCCTGATTTCCATTAATTTTGGCCCCACAACTCTTCCTCAGCAGTGAGCTACTGCGTTGTCGTGATGGAAAGGAAAATCACTCGATTTTCTCGCTTAAAACGAAGGCCAAACACACACGGGCTGAAATTTGGTGTGTATTCTTTCAAGAGATGCTACTAACCAGACATAACTTCAATACGCACCAGTAGTGTCATTTCGCTGGCTTTGCATGTACTTTTCAATTGACTCTTGTACTTAGTTAAAAGTATTCCAATTTGTATTTGAACTCGAATTCGATTTCATATTAATATTCGTATTCTTATTCATATTCGTATTCGCATTCGTCTTCGTACTCTTATTTGTATTTATATTTGTATGCTTATTCGTATTCGATTTTATATTTTTCGTCTTTTAATTTCCTTTCCACTTACATAAATATTTGATAGTACTCCTGCCAAAACAACTAAATTTTATTCTCGAAAGCCAACATCTTGCAAGTCTGACTCTTTTAACAATCCCACTTTATAAAAGTTGAGATTTCACTAGTCGGAAATGCTGCCTTCCAACAGCAAAGAAGTTCGAAAGGAGATTCACACTAGACAACGAGCAGATCGTTTTCTGCTCCAATAAGCAATTCATCAAATCGATTAATGCCACCTCTCGTAAAAGGAAAGCTAGCAGCCGTAAAAACCTCCTCCTGTGCAATCAACTACATGGCGCAAAAGGTCGTTCTTGAAGTGTTCGTTAGAAAAGTTCTGAAAAAGTCATATCGACCTGCCAAGACCTACTCCAGCCGCAGTGTTGTAAATGCATTCATGGGAAATCAAAGAAAGGCTGCTTAAATGTAAATACTTACATTTTCTCAAAAAAGTACCGGGAATTGTTCAATAAAACGCAAAATAATTGTTTAATCATCAAAATTTATTTTGTTGCCTTCAAAATAAACCTCCATTCGAAACAATACATACACGCCTACGATTAGGCCAGTCATCAAAGCATTTAAACGCATTTGAAGAGATCTTCTTCAGCTCCTACAGCGAATTCTCCTTAATGGACTCTATCGACTCAAAGTGGCGTCCGCGTAGTGGCAATTTAAGTTTTGGGAAAACGAAAAAGTCACTGGGGGCTAAATCCGGTGAATACGGTGGTTGTGCGTTGATATTTGCGAGTTTTTGGTAAAAAAAGTGTTCACAATATGAGCCTTGTGAGACGGTGCGTTATCATCGTGC
Organism: Anastrepha fraterculus; assembly: GCA_037575425.1. NCBI lineage: Eukaryota > Metazoa > Arthropoda > Insecta > Diptera > Tephritidae > Anastrepha > Anastrepha fraterculus. The sequence continues at coordinate 20,671 of JAYXIM010010303.1, forward strand.
AAAATCATGAGTCTTCTTTCCACAAATTGAGCCGTTTCCTACGCACATTCTCTCTCAAACGTCGCAGAACTTCCAAATAATATCCTTTATTTACCGTAGAATCCTTTCGAATGAATTCCGAGTGCACAACAATATGATAATCAAAGGAAACGAGTACCATGACTTTTACTTTTGACCGACTTTGACGTGGTTTTTTGGGTGTCGGTTCATGTGGATAGTGCCATTCAACTATTTAGCCGCCTGTTGACTAGTTTGCATGTCAAACTCATATATCCACGTCTCATCCCCTGTTATGATGCGCTAGATAAACTTAGGGTTCAAATTCACTTGCTCAAGCATGTCTTTAGCCGCATTCTTCCGATGAATTTTTTGAAAGAAATTCAACTCTCTTGGAACGAGTCGAGCAGCCATGCATCTCATGAGTAATTGATGGTGTAAAATGATGCGAATTGATTCGTCAGACACGCTAAGGTCACAAGCTATCTCCCTCAAATGTATATGATGGTTTTCCCACACCATTTTCTTGACTTTGGCGACGTTTTCATCCGTTGAAGACGTTGATGGGCGACCAGATCGGGGCAGATCTTCCACAACTTCTCGGCTTCTGCAAAAGCGTAGACCCATGTTTTTGATAAAGCGCACTCGCGATATGCTTTCTGCAACATTTTTAACAATTTTCAACAAATGAAATATCGTTCAAAACACAAAATTTATGACAAATTCTGTGTTCGATATTTTTATCCATTGTGAAAATCTCAGAACACATCTGCGGCTGACTTATATAATTAAATGCCAAAAAGAAGCTAATTGACAGATCGCGCTCAAACTCTGCGACACTATAGAGGACAGTTGTACTAACATTTCATAAAAAAAAATTTAGACATGTGTAACGCGCGCTTTTTAAATGAACAATTCCCGATATTTTTTTACAGAATGTATACGGTGTATCTGTTGGCGCTGGTATGATGGCAAGCTAGCAATGCAGCTTCCTCAATATTGGTAAGATCAAGTGAATAAAAACGTGAAGATATGCACTCATCATTTCTAATTGTTTCTTTGCCACATCGCTGAATCCAAAAAGCGAACTCAAATACTCCTGGAATATTTTGCCACAAAACTACTTAATGATTTGGTGGTACATAAATTGCAGCATTACAGCGTCTTTGCAGATGTTGTGGATGCATAAATCCGCATAAGTATATGCAATGTGATCTCGTCCACACAATTAGCCATTCATTAGATTTTTAATTTGTGTGCCTACGTACACATATGTATACCTAGATACATACATGAGAATTCAACTGTATGTCTATGGATATATATGTATGCGTGCACACATTTTGGCAACTAATAAGGGCAGGTGACTTGTGGTGGAATAGCACTTTGTGCATGTACATGTAAATATGTCTCCCAATACATGCCCAGATTGCCTCAGCAAACCCAAAATCTTTTACCTATAGTCTCGCATACAAAATTCATTCCTTTCAAAATTGACCAAAATTGTAAGCAATGCACATTGTGTAGGTGTTGGTGTAATGGATTGTCTAGGCACTTACAACTACATATGAAACTACTTACATCAATGTAATACAAGACGCATGAATGGAAGGTGTAGCTCACAATGCAGGTGGCAGATTGGCAGCAGTTTGCTCAGCACACTAAATGAGATGTCATTTTACTTGAATACGTGACCCTTAAGCCGTTGCCATGGGTGTCATGTGCTAATGTGTAAATTTGCATGCGCAACCATATAAGTACGAGTATTAAATTTGCCTATGAGGCCGTTTGAACCTCGATGGCGGCAATGCCGGCTAATTTGCTGTTGTGAAGTATACATTGAACATTAATTTTGCTGTGTAATAGTTTTAAATAATATGTATGATATTTTCAACTATAATACGAGCATTCATCGCAGTTGGTAATTTCCATGGGTTAATGAGCAGGCAATATTGCCTTGTTCGAAGATAGGAAATCACTTTTGATCCATTACTTACAAGTGCGCTCAGAATACGGCATGGGTTTGTAAAGATTACTTGACTGTTATCAGAAGCTGACATAAGCAATAATCAATTACAAGTGGTGGCATACCAATTATTTGGCCTGGCTCTATACTGGTTAATAGCAGCTCGCCAATTTTTTGTTTTCGGAAAAGTATGGTCTGATTATGATGCCAGTCTGTAAACTGTACCCTACAATGGCCATCAGTACAGGGCTAATGGAAGCTCAACTAGTAGTAGTTTTGGTTGCGAAGTCTGACCGGAGACTTAAATCTGGTACCACGTGGAACAGAAGCTCTCGGAGCTTTCTCTTATCTGCTCCTGAGAACAGCCCCTCGAGGAGTATCCTGGGGGTAGTGGTTTAACTCCCAAATCCGGGCAGAGCCTTTTTGATTCGATGTGGAGTTGCACTGCAACCGAGTGCCGGACCCATAGTAGGGCAGAGGTTTAGATTCGGTTTAGTGATTTGATACCGTAAATGCTTTAAATGCTTTTGGGACGCTGATCAAAGCATTGATACGTTGAGGTTTTGAGCACCGTAGAGTCACACCGTCGCCGGAAGGTACTCACGTTAAAAACACATTAAAAAAAAAACAGTAAATAAGTAGTTTATTCGTCACTAGCGAACTAGAATCTCTCAAAATGTGAACATTTCACTTAAATATTTACAACCAAAACCAATGAGATAGAAGTGAGCTTTACCACTACACATAAATTATTGAGTGAGTGAGATTACAATTTTTAATTTCGCCACGTTTATCAGTGCTTGCATCAACAGTCACGTTCAATTTAAATTTCCCTACTAGAATGAATTTTCCCTACTAGATATGCGCAAGCGGTGACAAAGCAATAACCATTTGGTTGGCATCACTTATTAACGCCTAAAATTATGCACATCACGTCACATCACAAATTGAACTTTTATTGTTTTGCTAACAATCATTACTGAATTGTGTGACAGACTTGGCTAGATTATGAATCGAAATTGGTTCGCTAGTCAAATGTGGGTGAATAAATTTAACGCCTCCAAAAGTGACATTAGTATTTCTTAAATGTCTTTATGAAAAACTTTTTTATATAGCCTGATTGTTGGGCGAGTGCAAGTTGAAGGTGGAATTAGAATTAATCACATTAACCTACAGAAAGAAATCATGAGCTGAATACATAGTTGGCGGTGTACCAATGACAAATCATTATAGGGAGCGAATACTATACCTTTCTGAAGGCCGAAAAAAGCGATTTTTCCAGAATTTTTTTCTGTGAAAACTTTTAAATTTATTGATCTACAAATTTGTACACATAAATTGTTATCTTTTAACTGTAAAAATATTTATTTGAAAAGGAGCTACAGCTGAGCTTCGGGAGCTCCTCTCAAAAAAGACGTTTTGCGGTGACCAAAATGTTTTTGACAAAATGGCGGTTTCTCAAAAAAAAATCGATTTTTGACCAAAATTTCAGCCTTAAATGGTTTATAAAAAAATATATATTTATTGGTGAGAAAACATCTTCGATCAATTACTAAAACATATCGCACCCTAAATACAAAAGGGTCACAACTCAAAATGTACTTCTGCTCAAATATGAACGAGACGTTATCAATAAAACGGTCCGCGGATGACATATGGCAAAAATAAATTTTTTGTTTTTTGGTAGGACTGTTATAAGCTTACATGGCAAATTTCAGCGTGATATGTCACATAGTTTGTTTACTGTGCTACTGTAAACAAGTCAAGCTCGAGTGTGGAAAATTTTGAGTTGTGCCCCTTTTGTATTTAGGGTGCGATATATTTAAGAACGCCTCTTAAAATTTGAGACTAATCCGATTAGCCATTTTCGAGTAATGTTGGTCACCGACTTTGGAAACACCACTTTGAAAAAAAAACGCGCTGCCGCTCCGGCCTTGTACTTTGAAACACTCTGAAACGCCTTTTCAAATTTGCGTGTAACCTCGAAAATATTAACCGAAATGATATCAAATTTTCTGTGTGCAT